>PVLC010001134.1:0-28589 GCA_004027655.1 Graphiurus murinus | reverse complement strand
CAGCTGTGATTACAGGCATACACCACCATGCCCAACTTGTCTATAACTTCTTGAACCAAGAGTACCAGTTAGTAGCCTAGTGTTCATCTAAAGACATTCTTTAATAGAATGCACGGAACTCAAGCTGGGCGTGGTGGTGCATGCTTGTAATCCCAACATTTGGGAGGCTGAGACCGGAGGATCCGGGTTTGCAGCCAGCCTTAGCTACCTAGTGAGGCCCTCCACAACTTAGTGAGACCCTGTTTCAAAATAAAGAATAAAAAATAGGACTGGGGGTATAGCTCAGAGGTAGAATACCCCTGGGTTCAATCCCCAGTACCGCAAAAAAAAGAACACATGGAACTCTGTCCTTGTCATTCTCTGATACAATAGTTTTATCAAGGGTTGGAAAGAAGACACAGAAAACACCATGCTGGCAAAGCAAGACAAAACACCAGCATGAAGATTCATATTTATCTTGCCAAAGGCCAAGAAAATGAAATAAAAGAGGGAAGTTGTCTTGCATTCAGAGGAACAAAAGGCATCACTGTTACAAGATAAGGGGAGGCTGGTTGAGGAGCGTTTCATGGGGGAAGATTCATGCACATGCATTTACTCATGCATGCCTTGAACACCGCTGGAGTATCCGCTTCAACCTGGCCAGGCAGGGGAACTACAAAGATGAAAAGACATGAACCTCCACTCACAGAGTTCAGTTGATTGGGGAGACAGATCTGGCAATGGATATTTTAAGATGGTAAGTGTTGAGATGTACACATAATAGCCTGATAAGAGATGAGAGGCCACCTGTACTGCTCTACAGAGACGATGCTGAAATGAGACTTGGAGGACCCATGGGCATTTGTCAGATAGCCTGACATGGTAAAATATATATATATATATATATATATATATATATATATATATATATATATATATATATATATATATTTTTTTTTTTTTTTTTTTTTTTTTTTTTTTTTTTTTTTTTTTTTTTTTTTTTTTTTTTTTTCTGGAGTGGGCTTTATAGCACATGCAAAAGCCCTCAGGCATATTGGTTGTTCTCATCAACCTTACACAATTTTACATATACATTTGGGATTGGAAAGAGTAAGGTACGGAGATACATCAGGATTTTCATCTCATGCTCCTGGTCCCAGGGTGCGGGCACGTCTGCACCTTACCATAGGTGATGACAAGCAGCACGAAGTTGAGGTTTTTGCAAAGCCGGACGATGGAACTTAAGTAGGAAGCATCAGGGGAGGCCAAGGCATAGCTCAGGGACTGGGCCCTGCTCGGGGGATGTTTAGGCTTCTCCTTGAACACTGAAAGGAAAGAAAGAGAGATGACTGAAAATTCCTGTCATCTAGTCTGGTCCTACCCCAGCAGAGCTGGTTCTGTACAGACTAGAACGGCTTCATCATCTAAGAAGTAGCTGCAGGGAATATTAATTATACAGTGAAATCTTTACAGCCCCCTCTCCTGCAGCTACTTCTCACCATCTGAGGTTTAGCACATGGTCTTTTGATTCCTTTTTTCTAATGGCCTCTGCAAGGCTGAAATCATTGGGCCTCCCAGGCAGGGTTCAAAGATCAAGTAGCCCCTTGATAACCAGCAAATAATATACTGCAGAACACTAAAAAAATACAATCGTAACACATGGCAGGAAAGATGAAGTAGCTGAAGCTTTGAGATTGATGAGCCCAGTTAATGGCTTAGCTGCAGCACTCCTCCCAGAGGGGTGGGACTGTGCTGCCCAGGCTCAGCACAGAGCCGGCCACATGGCAGCCCAGAAATACTCCCCAAATAAGTGAAAGGGATCTTCTTCAAAATCGAGAGTCCACTCCTAGTTTCACCAATTCTAAACCAGGTGTCTGCCTCAGAAAAGAGACGAGATTAACTACCACACATGTTCTTCCAGGAGTAAACATTCCAATAAAAAGGGCTGGAGAGGGACGGGGGAAAAACCATTCCCATTCTATTTTCAGTACAACTGGTACGATCATTGGATCATTGTAACTGCACTGCGCTGAGTGCCATTTCATCAGGAAAAAAAGCAGGTCAGTTTAGCTATTTCTTTGGCTAAATCGGTCCCCCGGCTGAGTCTAAGCAAGCACCATGGGGCCTCTTCCACATCTTTGAGAAGTCTCCTAAAAGGTCCACAGAGTGTCTCCAGTTAGAGGAAGCTCTGGAAATGAGATTTACTCTCTTGGCAGATCAAAGGGCCCTGCCCCTCACCCAGAAAACACTCCAGCCTTGACTTCAGAGCCTTCCTGGATAACTTCCACCCACTGGGAACCCCTCGTCCATTGTCTTGACTATTCACCTCCCCTTTCATCAGGAAAGCAAGCAAGGCAAGAAGGTTATTTGTGTCTGCATCAGCAGGGATTATCTCCAGGATTTGGCAAGTAGAAGCTAGAAATCAGATAAGATTTTTCCACTCTTTACTCAGTTAGCTACTCTCTGTGGTTGATAATAAAACGCCCAATCATTGAAATGTCCTAGCCTCCAGATTTTTAATTGCAAAGAATCAGGCCCTGATCTGCTGCAAACACAAGAATTGGAGCTGGACAAACTAGAATTTAAAACTTAAAGTCAAATTGAGGAATTCACAGAATGATACAGCTCCCTCTTCTCACCTTCCCAGGGGCACTGGGACCTCTGTCTAAGATATCCTTCCAGCTTTTTAAAGCCAACAGGCAGCACTTCCTCATTCTAGACCCAGAGAATGTTTGATGGAAGTGCACAATTATACATACAACTGTCCGACTCTGGGGGAGAGGCCAGCAGGCAGGAATGAAATCTTGAATGCATGAGATGGAACATTCAGGCATTAGGAAGGAAGCCGGTTAACCTTTAGACAGGTGACTAACTGAAATTGAAAACCTCTACTTTGCTGTTTCTGAATTCATCACAGCCCAAATAACATCTATCAGATGAAAACAGAAGACATAAAATTTTATTGGTCAAATACTTAATGATTAAATGTGCATGCATATAAAATATTAATAGTAACTTAACTGAGGTTGGTGGTTGGTATTAACCTGTACAAGGATAAGTTAATAGCCATTCCTTTCTTTATACTTTCTTGTATTTTTTAGATTTTTCTGTAATATGCATATTTTACTCAAAAAATTTTTTTAAAAAGTATTAAAATATAAATAGTAGTTAACTGAGGTTGGTGGTTGGTATTAACCTGTACAAGGATAAGTTAGTGGTCATTCTTTTCTTTATACTTTCTTATATTTTATAGATTTTTCCATAATGAGCATACATTACTCATAATACTTTTTAAAGAATGCATTAAAAATCCAGGTGTGGTGGTGCTTGGGAGGCTGAGACTGGAGGATCACAAATTCACAGCCAGCTTCAGCAGCTTAGTGAGGTTCTTAGCAACTTAGTGAGACCCTGTTTCAAAATAAAAAATAAAATAGGGCTGGGAGTGAAGACTGCAAGTAGAATGTCCCTGAGTTCAATGTACTCCCACCACACACACAATTTTAAAAGGGGGGAGGGGCTGGGGGTGTAGCTCAATGGTAGAATGCCCCTGGGTTCAATTCCCAGTACCAAACAAAAAAAAAAAAAAAAAAGAAATTAAAGAAATCTGGTCCCCAAGTAGTCTCAGGTTAATTTCTGAGATTATTACTGTTTGTGGGTCAATTTCTGTTGTTCTTTGTCTTTTAGAAACTTAGAGTACAGAGTTAGGCAAGCTTAGATTTGAACCCAGTCTTTGCCACTTGCTATCTAATCTTGAGTAAGTCATTTAACTTCCCTAAGTCTCATTTTCCTCTCTGTTGACTGAGAATGATAATGGTCCCTCCCTTGGTGGGGTTGTTGAGGACCTGATGAGATCAGGCATTCTTAGCACAATGCCTGTGATACCAGGTCCTCTTTGGGGTCTCATCAAGGGGACCAGCATTCTACCCAATTCTTCTGGTGAAGTAGGATTGGAGAACTGGTTGATTACAATGAAACTTTACTGAGCCATTAATAACAAGTACAGCACCAGCTAGCACTGTATCAGAGCAACTGCTCAGGTTAAAACATCTGAAGACCCCAGGAAGCCTGACCTCCAGTTTCTCCTGGTGTTTTAGGGATATATTTACAAGGGTCCCACCAAAGTTAGCAGAACACCCCTCCTGTCCATTCCCCATAGGCCTACTAATGACCTTGATCTTACCAATGATGACGAGGATGAACAGGAGCGTGGCCACACCTCCTACTATGTAGAACATGATGCTGATGTGGTAGGCAAGCTTGTCCCGGTCTTTGATGTTGGGTACCAAGACAGGAGGGACCAAGAACCCAATTGCAATTCCAAGCTGCAGAAGACAGACACAATCAAACAGTGACCAGTGGCCATGAGGTGGCCACACAAATTTAAAGAGACTCCTAATAAGAAACATAATTCTCTAGTCCTTCCTAAAACCCAAATAGGGGTCATTTCTCCACCTCAAGGCACCAAAAAAAAAATCCTCTTCTAGTTGACAATATGACTCAGTTACTTTCTTGGGGTACTGAGGATTGAACCTAGGGGCTTTCTACCTCTAGCTACAACCCCAGCCCTTTTTATTTTGAAACAGAGTCACACTATGTTGCTGAAGATCTTGCTAAATTGCTGAGGCTGGTCTTGAATCTGAGATCCTCCTGTCTCAGCCTCCCAAGTACTAGCTAGGATTACAGGCGTGTGTCACCGTGCCCAATTCTCATTTGTGCTTCTGACCCTCACTACCAATATTTATGGAAAAAAATAGAATTGGGGGTCTCACTGCAAGCTGGCTCATGTCTCATTGCAAACTAATGTAAACAATGGTTTATATACTCCAATCTCTAGGTAGATTTTTTCCCCCTTATGCTACTTAAATTTTTAATTCTATTGAATCTTTTAACTGGAGCTGAGACAGTAGCTGAGAAAAGTTCTATACCCTACAACCACAAGAACTTACATTTGGTAAGAGTTAGAAGCCAGTTGTTATCAACACATTGACTAACAAAGTTTCAGTTCATTGTGTAAATAACTTAGCAACTTCCAAAGTGTCTGTAGTGTAAACACACACAACTGAAAAATGGCTAAACACACACACACACACACACACACACACACACACACACACCAACAAATTAAAACACCTCATATTGAAATTGGAGTCCAAACTCCAGTAATCTGGCAGATAATGTGGCCTGGGTGTTTCTGAAGTCAGAAATGCCTTCAGTAGTAATTATGAGACAACTCCCCAAAGTCCTTCTGCCATCCATGATACCAAGGCAGAAACTGGAAAACAGCTTGTGAACTCAGGCAAATTCCAGATTCCAAATGTGCAGGAAGATGAGTCAGTCCTTTGTCTTAAAGTCCAACTTTTCCTATACTGTGCTTGCTGGAAAGGAAATGCAGGTAGAGAAGAAACTTGCTTTCACTCCACACCATCACACCAGTCATCCCCAGCCAGCCTGCTGAGCGTCATGACTGATTTTCCTATTTATCGATTACTGACACTCCAGGATGGTTAACAATGGTTCTTGGTTGCCAGTGGTTCTTATCTCTGAAATATTCATAGCAGTCAATCAATAAGAAGCCATGGCTTCTTATGCAGTATATAACCAATCAATGAAGCACATCTTTAAAGCACCTATGTGAAAAGTAATCTGCTAGACATTTTAGGAGGTCCCAAGATACATAAGGCAGTTGTTCTGCTTTCAAGAAGCTTTAAAATCTAGTGGGGGAGCTAGACACAGTGGTGCATGCCTATAATCCCAGTACTTGGGAGGCTGAGACAGGAGGATTACAGGTTCGAGGACAGCCTCAAGCAATATAGTGAGACTCTTAGCAACTTAGCAAGACCCTGTTTCAAAAACAAAAAATAAAAAGGGCTGGAGGTATAGCTCAGAAGCAGAATGCTGGTTGAATCTCCCCCCCCACATACACACACACAAATCTAGTGGGGGAAAAGGTTAAGACAAAAATACAAAGGACAACATAAACGGGCACATTCATGGTTTGTGATGCTATAATGCTATGATTTGAAGATTCTTTTATAGTCCTCTACTACAACCCTGTTATTAGAAGACCAAAAGGGGCGATGTGAGATTAAGCCCCAGAGGTGAAGTGACGTGTCCAGGATTGCCCAGAGTTCTAGCAAAGCTAGAACAGGTCTCCTGGTTTCTCAGGCCAGCACCTGCTCCAGTTGTTCTGGCACCGAGGCCTTGAGAAAGACCCAGGTGGGCAGACGTGGCATGCTGAGGCTTCATCTGGTCCTCAGTCACACAACCTGTCAGAGTTAAGTGGGGCTTTTGAGCTGCTCATTTCCAACATGGTAAAAACCAGCCACAGACAGAGGGGCAAATGCAACCTTTTTCATAGCCTCGCAGCTCACTGCAGGTCCTCGCTGGCCTCCTAGACACTTTGGAGTTGGAGATATGGAAGTTAAACAGAATCTCAGTGGTTTCCATTGGCAAGAGTGAGGGAAGATACCAACATCCCCCAAGGCTCTTTGACTCCTTCATTTCCAAAAGGAAGATAAAAACTCTGAGACCTTGACACAGGATAAAGTAAGCCCCAGGAACCTTCAGCTCTGATAAGCAGATCCTCCCAGCTAATGCTATACAACATGCCTGACCCCTTGGGGGCTGGACTCTGGCCACTCTGTGTACACCCTCAGCCTGAGCAAGTGCAGACTACAAACAGCAGTTCGGAATCCAGAGTTTGCAAGCTTACTCACTACAGTTTATGTCACTCCTAAAGAAGGTGATTAATGAAAATATGAACAAAGGGATGGAGAGGCAGCCTAGGACACCCCAACTTTCATTTTCTATTTTCTTTCTGACTCTTCTGCAAACTCAAGGATTGTATCTAAATACCGTGGCCATGTCAGTAGTCATGACCATTTCCAGGGCAAATATCACCTTTAAAAATACATCTGTGCAGCCTGAGGGCTCTGAGTGACAGGAAGAAGCAAGACTTTATGTGAGCTGCCATTGGTCATTGTGGCTCATACATTTGGCAGACCAGAAATAAATAAATAAAACCAGGAAACCATCTGGCTACATCTGAGGAATATTCCCACACCTAACTCATTACACAACAGACGCATGTGTTATATTGGCTCAAAGATTCACAGAACCACTGTCCCTACTACCATCTCCATGGATTGTGTGCATCCACCACTAACAAAGCCCTAAATGAGTCACAATTCACCCCAAACTGTGGTGCCCGGCTTGACCTTGGGAGGCAGCCAAGGGGGGGGGGGGCTTCAGGGAGCCCTGAGAACAATCGCTGACCACAGTCTCCAATGGTCCCATCTGCTATGTTACAACTTCAAGGACATGTCCTGATCTCAAGCCCAGCTACATTACAAACAACATAATGTAACCCCTTCCTGTCTTCGTGGGTCCTGGGACAAAGAAAAACCCAGGGGACACACATGCGCTTCAGACTCAGCAAAATAGGCTATACAGAGGGTGCCTCCCTCTGCCTCAGCTGGGTTTTGGGGGAGCAGTCTTGCGACTCTCCTGAAGGCTTGCCACTCCCTCACCCGCCCCATACCTTCTGCTTAAGGGTTATTACATCTAAGGCTGGCCACCCTAGCACTAATGCAAATGCAAATGTTTTCCTATTAATAAAATTTGTTTATACCTTTACCCTTTGTTTTGGAAATTCTTTTCCAACCCACATCTGAACCACAATAAAAACCATGGTACAAAGCTGCTCTCTCAAACCCTGGCTGGTCATGGAGTCAGAATATGGCCAGACCATGGGGGGTAGGTGGGGATTCCCAGGGCTTTCACAAAAGGCGGAGAGCTCTTTGTCAACACAGTGTTGAGAGCTTCCGTCCAAATGGAACAGGAAAAGAACCAGCGGTCCCCTTTTGAACACTTCCTTAGAGACCCTCATCCTCCTGACCTAGATAACTGGCCAGGCAGACCCAGCTCTTCTTGTTAGGAGACAGCCTCAGCAAACGGGTTCTCACCTACCCAACCTCATTCCTCCTCTGGCCACGTGCTGCCAGGCATCCTGGGCTACTCAGAGGAAGGTACGCCCACCCTCAGCCCAGGGCTGAGCCCCAGGTGCTTCTTTCCTTTTCCCTTGACACAGTCACAGAGTTCGGCTGAGCAAGGTTGCTTGGATTTCAGGGCTCCAGCTAGCTCTCTGCTGCTGAGTCAAAAGTGACTCTTTAACTAGGCCTGTAATTCCAGTATTTGGGAGGCTGAAACAGGAGGCTCGCAGGTTCAAAGCCAGCCTTAGCAACTGAGTGAGGCCTTCATCCACTTAGCAAGAACCTGTTTCAAAATAAAAACTTAGAAGTAGACTGCCTAAGAGTGTCCCCCTTTGGGGTCAGCAGTTCTCTCTGCATGTAGCACAATCCTAGCTGGAGGTCTCCTCCTGATCCATCTGGGGCTTGCTTGTTCCTCCAGGAAATCACACCATGCTGGGCTATTTTTTCAATAAAACCCCCAACTCTCTTCCTTCTATCCTGACATTTTTTTTTTTTTTTCTGTACTGGGGATGGAACCTGGGGGCATTCTACCTCCGAGCTACACACACCCTGAGCACTATTTTTTATTCTTTATTTTGAAACAGGGTCTCACTAAATTGCAGAGGGCCTCACTAAGCAGCTGAGGCTGGCCTCGAACCCGGATCCTCCAGTCTCAGCCCCCCAAATGCTGGGATTATAAGCGTGCACTACCACGCCCAGCTCTATCCTGGCATTTGATGGAGAGAAACCATTGCACTACTACAGTGGTTAAGGGCTCACCCTCTGGGGTCAAAAAGATTTGAGTTCAAATCCCAGCTCTAGATGTCTGACCTCACCAAGTTAATTTACCTCTCTGTGTCTGTTTCCTACTCCAAAAAGAAGGATAATATGTAGCTCAGGGACTGGGGCTCACCCCGTACCTGCCAGCCTGGCTCTTCTACCCTGAGCACTCTGGCACAACAGCGGCCACAGGCAGGGGAAACGGCGCACTCACTAAGGGGCCTGGTTTATTTATGGCCGTCTTATGAGCCATCCTACCCGGTCTCCTCCTCCTCCTCTCCAGCTCCTTCTGCACGCTCTTTCTCAATCCCCCCAGTCATCCTGGGGACTCACCTGGCCCTGGTCCTCCCGAGCCTTCCTCCTTCAATCCCCTTCGAATCTGCTTCCTTCCCCGTCAGGCCCCCTGACTAACTCCCAAGCAAGTGCCACCCCCTCCAACTGGCCTGTGCAGTGTTCACACTCCTCAGCTCCACACTGTCCTGCATGCTGACCCCGCTCAAAGACCCTCAAGGAGCTGGAAAGGAAGGAAGTTCAACCCCCCAGCCTGCTACTCTGGGCTTCCTTCGTCACTTTCAACCTACCTCTCCAGTCCCCTCTCCTCCTATGTCCCTCCAGGTCCCCTGGACTCCAACCAGATCGGACGAATCAAGGTTCCAACCCTTCCTTCCTGTGGTCTACACCTTTCTCAAAGTTCTTCCTGCTTTACTCTTCCAGGGCCCATCTCCATGGTAGTTCCTGCACACAGAGCTTTCCTGGATTCCTCTGGCTAGGTGTGATCTCCTTGCCCACAACTCCTCTAAGACTTTGGTTTTCAGCCATCTGCCTAACACTTCCTAGTCTGACTCCTGGTAAACAGAACAGGTGCTGGTCAATAAGTGGGTGTTGTGGAGTGAGTGGGCTGCAGTGAACCAGCATGTCAGGAAAATCTCACTTCCACCACAGATGTGTCCTGTAAGTTGGGGAAACATGTGGTTGGAAACTGAAATCTAGACCAGGTTCTCAGAGAAGAAAGTTCGATATTTAAAAGCATGGTTCAAGCCAGGTGTGGTGGTGCACACCTATAATCTCAGTGCTTGGGAGACTGAGACAGGAGGATCACAGGTTCAAAGCCAGCCTCAGCTGACTTTGAGTGAGACCCTCAGCAACTTGGTGAGACCCTATGTTGAAATAAAAAATGGGGCTGGGAGTATAGCTTGGAGGCAGAATGACCCTGGGCTCAATTCCCAGTACTAAATAAATAAGTTAATTAAATAAATAAATAAAAAACAAGCAAGCATGCTTCAAGGTCTTTTAAAATCAGAGCCATATAAAAATAAATTGAGATTCCATCTAGACTTCCATACATCTGGTTGCTTAAAGTCCATCAACCCATATAAATAGTTTTAAAGGTGAATGTGTGTTTTTACACATCTCTATGCGCGCTAGTAATGGCTTTATGATCTACAGATTAATCTGAAGCTTGGTTCACAGAGGGGACAGTGGAAGGAAACTTAATTTGCATACTTATATAAAGGGTCATGTACGTGCACATGGAATTTATGGGCCTTGAATGGTGCTAGAATAAGCCAGGCATGGCGCATGCCTCTAATCCCAGTACTTGGGAGGCTGAGACAGGAGGAATGCAGTTCAGAGCCTCAGCAATTTAGTGAGGCTCTCAGCAACTTAGCAAGACTCCATTTCCAAATAAAAAAATAAATAAAATAGGGCTGGGGGTGTAGCTCAGAGATAGAATGCCCCTGAGTTCAATCCCCAGCACCAACACACACACACACACACACACACACACACACACACACAACCAGGTGTGGTAGTGCACACCTTTAATTCCAGTACTTGGGAGGCTGAGATAGGAGTATCACAGGTTCAAGAAGCCTCAGCAACATAGCAAGACTCTTGGCAACCTGAGACCCTGTTTCAAAACAAAAAATAAAAAAAAAAGAGCTGGGGTCATAGCTTGGAGGTAGAATGCCCCTAGGTTCAATCCCCATAAAACACACACACACACATTTTTTAAAGTGTTAAAACATATTATGCCTAATTTCCATTCCATACCAAATCATACCACTTAGTCCTGGGGCTATGAGGCTTGGCCCTGGCGTCTCAGGGGTAAGGAGCGGACCACCACTATCGCTCAGTCTTCCAGAACCGGGTCCACATGGGGAATTACATGCAGATGACTTCTATGCTCCCTGCCTGTCCCCACACACTATTGCATGTTGAAACCACAATGACAGCACCATGAGGCAAGCCCGCACACTCCACTGTATCACTATGGAGTGGCCGTGTGGTGGTATACGCCTATAATCCCGGTACTTGGGAGGCTGAGATAGGAGGATCACAGGTTCAAGGAAAGCCTCAGCAACTCAGCAAGGCCCTCTGTGACTTAATGAGACCTTGTTTCAAAATTTAAAAAAATAGAAAGGGCTGGGGATATAGCTTAGAAATAGAATGCCCCTGAGTTCAATCCCCAGCACCAAAATAAATATATAACTCCAGAGCTATAAATTGCTCTGTCTACCCCTCGGCCAGTGTCTTGTAGGAGTTTACACCTGCTGGCGAATAACTGATCTGGGTGAAATGGAGCACAACAGGCTCCAGGGGCCCAAATGCAAGGGGCGGGTTAAGTGAAGGCCCTCTGCCGTCTGCAGGACAGGCCACTGGGGGCCTGCGGGGGAGCCTTAGTGAGGGTTCCTGGGACTGAGTCTGAAGATGCCCCAAAAAGAAGTAAGGAAAGACAGAGGTGGCAGCTGGAGCACTGACACACTGAAGAGCCAGAGCGCAGGGCTTGGGTTCAGTCATGAGGATGACTCCCCAGCAACCAGGAATGCCAGGCAGCTCTGGGGAGCACGCCCTGATAAGCAGTAATGTGAATGCAAAGCCCACTCATATGACTATTTTTGAAATCCCAAATCTAAGCCCTGGGCTTCCTTTGAAAAGGCCAATTTGGAATTAAGGAAGTAGCGGGCCTTCGGCAACAAAAATGATCCCATTGTTTAGGGGGAAATCACTCATGAAAGGAGTTTATGGATTTAAAGGCTGAGCTTAGGTCTCTTAAGAACTTAGGAAGCAGAATCATAGTTGGCCAATTCAGACTTCCTTAGCTTTCCCTTGCCAGGCACGGGTTTGTCCTTAAGGTTATAATGATGCTGGTGGCTTGTAGTACCTGGCCACTCTTGAGTTTCCCCAGTTGTTTAGCAGGAAAGAGTTTGCAGAAATGAAGAAAGCAGTAGCTATTGAAATGAAGACAGCCTATGATCACTGATTCCCAAGGAAGATGATAAGAGTAACGAAGGCTGACACACTGTGCTCACCACGAGACAGGGACTGACCTCATCCTGATTTTAAAGCTGAGGGAACTGGCATCAAAGCAGCTCACCCAAAGTTGCCTAACAGTAAGTGACAAGGCTGGCTTCAAGATCAGGTCATCTATACTGGAGTCTGTACTCTTAGCATTTTTTTTTAAATTTATTATTATCATTATTATTTTTTCAGTACTGGGGATGGGACCTGGGGGCATTCTACCTCCGAGCTACAGCCCCAGCCCTATTTTTTTATTCTTTATTTTGAAACAGGGTCTCATTAAGTTGCGAAGTGCCTCACTAGGTAGCTGAGGTTGGCCATGAACCCGGATCCTCCGGTCTCAGCCTCCCAAATGCTGGGATTACAAGCGTGCGCCACCACACCCGGCCTCTTAGCCTTTAGGCTAAATGTTCTAGTCTTAATATTATTCAAACTAGAAGGAAGGAACTAATATGTGCGGAACACCTACCCTGTCTTGGGCAGTGTGCTAAAGGGCTTTTCACATGCTCTTTCATTGAGGCAACATCCTCTCTGGTTTTCTACAGATGATAAAACAGCTGTAATTTGCCCAAGGTCATCCAGCTTCTAATGGCTGAACTGAGACTCAAACTCATGACTATGTAACTCCAACCCCTATGATGGACAGGGTGAGTCCACAGAAGAGTGATGTCCTTGGACACCTGCTGTTCTCCCGGGCATACAAGCTCCATTCTGATTTCAAGTGTACCCTGTGTCTAGCAATGGTGACAGGTGTCTCCAGCCACCATCGTCTGCTTTGATTACCATGTAGTTACATCCTATGGGATTCTCTTTCTGATGCAGTGCTTAGCTTTGTTTTGTTTCCTTTCACATAGAGTTTTCTCTCCCCCACTTGTCTGTTAGCACCTTGACAACAAGGACATTGACTAACATTGCCTGTATGACTTCTGCCCACACCATGTTTGGTACAATACCAAGAATAGGAAGTATTTTCTGAATAAAGAAATGAGTCTTAGAACTGTGAAGCTCAAACCTAAACTCAAGTATTTCCAGTCTCCTCTACAGCAAACAAGAGTACAGTAGCAGTTTGCTGCAAGGATTTACCACCAAAAGAAAGCAAATGAGAGATGGAATGACACAGAGAGACCTGACACAAGACAACCTCACACTTGGAGCCCCCACAATCAGGTATACGGAAGTCATCGGAATGTGGGCTGATCAACTTCCCGCCCTCAAACCTACACTCAATATTTACTGAATGCCCACTGCATACTAACCACCCTATTAAAAAGTAAGGGAGGAGACAACAGACGTAGGATAAGGTGCTCACTCTTGACGAGCTTATAATCTGACCTTGATCTTGACCTACAGCCTTGGTGCTGGGTTTCTTCCTCATCTTTGGGGGTGCAAGGAAGCTGAAGAGCAGATACCCTAGGCTGCAAACAGAAAAGATGCTAAGTTCAGGGGAGGGGTCTGAGTTCTACAGGTAAACATTACTGATTTTTTTAAAAAAGTGATTCTGACAATGAATCTTATTTTATTTGTAGTACTAAGAATTGAACCCAGGAGCATTCTATCTCTGAACTGCACCCCTATCCCTATTTTATTTTTCATTTTGAAACTGGGTCCCACTCAGCCTTGCTAAGTTGCTAAGGCTGACATAGAACCTGTGATTCTACTGTCTCAGCCAAAGTATTGGGATTATAGGCACATGTTTGGCTTATTTTATTTTTCAACTGAGCCCAGTATTTATGTCTACTTTGTGTTTGCCAGCTCTGGAGGCTACTGATGCGCACATCCCTCCTTTTAAGGATTGTCTCCTCATAGTGAACTCCACAAAGTCTAGGTTTCCACTAACAGCAGAGGGAAGCCTCTTCTTTCTCCCCTTTCACCAAGAGCATAGATCACCGTTGACTTCAACACTCAATGGTCCCTCTAGCCGATCATGCTGACAGCCAGTGGCCACCAGCTCACAGACCAACCCGTAACTCAGCTAGGAAAGAGGAAAGATGAGTGGGTGTCCGAGCAACCCAGGATTGCATCATGCAAACTTTTAGTCCACACTTTCCACACTGCAGTAGCAATGTGCAAAGCTCTACTCAAAAGCTCGGCATTTCCTACCACCCAAGGCTGGTACTCAATAGCCAACGGACAGATTCTTCATCCTGGGTATTTTTCCCTGCTGAACTTTACCACTCCCTGACCTTGGACAGTAAAACAGCCCACAGGAGAAGAACCGTCTCCCTTATCTGCATTGCAACATGCTGGCCTTTCTAAAAGTGGTGGTCATGTGACAGCCAATATTGCTAATCCTCTCAAGCTTTCGAGTCTGGATGGACCTTCTCATTCTGATTTTCAGCTGTGAACGTCAGACCTATTGCTTCATGGAGTACCATGAACAAGACCCAGTTCCTCTTATTGAATATGCACCTCCAGAAATAGATTGGTTGGGCCCATGTAGCTTTTTCCTAAGAAGCCGGTTTCATACGTTAACTGAACTTGCCTTGTGACTGCAGAGGGGAATCTGGAAAGAAAAAGAAACCTAGAGAACTATTTGTCATCCAGTGCCACCCCAAGAGAACAGTGCCATCAGAGCTTGCCTCGTTACTTAAGGAGTTACCCAGGGCCTCCTTACACAAAAAAGTCCTGCTCTGACACCATCTCCCCTCCTACTTGGCCTGGCGTTTCCCCATTGCTCACTCCTTGGCTTACAGCCAAATCTCTGTTCCCTTAAATGCTAACCCTGCAGGAGTAGGAACCTCCTCTTTCCCACTCCTGGCTGCACCTACAGTGCTCAGATTGCTTGGTATGCAGTAGGTGCTCAGTATCTGTTCAACAAATTAAAAACTGCGGGTGGGGGCTATGGTGCATTGTCTCAAAATAAAATAAAACAAAACCCTATGATGACCAAGAGGATGAGGGCCTTCATCCACTGCCTCTCATCTGTCACGCTGGCTGCCATCTGTCAGGGGTAGACACAGGGAAACCATCCAAGACAAGTAGGATTCGAGGAGAGAAGAAAGCAGGGACAAAGACTGGCTGGCCAAGAGCCTGAGTGGGTTATTTGCCAGGGATAGAGATCTGGACCTGGATGGGGCACCCTAACATAGCCTGGGGAATTTTGTGGGCTAAGATAAGAATCCAGGGCCAGCCATACCTAGAGCAGACAGTGGAAAGAGAGGAACTCTGGAGAGAGAGACTTGCCCGGGAGGAACTGCAACATCATCTTCATAAGGTCTCTAACATCTTCACTAGGGCTGTCCAAGGCCCACCAATTCCCATTCACAAGCACTCATCACTGCAGCTTGCTAACTGCAAGGGGCTGGAAGAGGACTTGGTAAGGCCTGGACCACCCCCCAACCCCTAGGAGAAATGTCTCACTTCCAGGCCCCAACTACTGAGGGCGGGGACTAAATCAGTTCTGTATTGTGTCACCTCCACTGTTTTCCTGCACAGAAGAGAAGACCCATCCTGGCACATAGAGATATATAATCTGCATCTCGCCCCTCCTTGGCAAAAGACCCTTCTGCTGCCAATTGTGAGCATCTAGGAATCAAAAAGAACCAGCATGGCTCAGCTCCGAAGGATCAAGGTGCCTCCTCCCTTTATTGAAGAGAGAGATGCCAGAGAAAGAGATGGCCAGAGCTTATTCTGAACAGGAGCTAATGGTAAACACAAGAGCGCTGAGCTCCCTCCATGCAGGGTGTGGCCCTAATCCACAGCCATGCTTCCCAAGACAGGACAGGGAAGCCCTTTTATCTCCTGTCAAAGGGCAAGTCCAGAGTGTGTGTGTGTGTGTGTGTGTGTGTGTGTGTGTGTGTGTGTGTGTGTGTTTCTGGGAATTGTGCCACATGCCAAGCTCAGTCTTTTTCTTTTCTTTCTTTTTTTTTTTAGGCATGGTGGCACATGCTTGTAATCCCAGTACGTGGGAGGCTGAGACAGGAGAATCACAGGTTCACAGCCAGCCTCAGCTACTTAATGAGGCCTTCTGCAACTTAGTAAGACCCTGTTTCAAAAATAAAGACTAAAAAATAGGGCAGAGGGTGTAGCTCAGAGGTCGAATGCCCCTGGGTTCAATCCCTAGTACTTCAGGAAGGAAGGAAGGAAAGAAGGGAGGGAGGGAAGGAAGGGAAACATATGCACAATACTTCACCATTTTCAAGTCCCCTGCACATGGACCACACCATCCTAGCCTAGACAACCAGTGAGGTCAACAGTGGGAGGCCCCGGGTGCAGGCAGGGCCAGCAGAGCCCTGGGAGGCTGTTTCCATTTCATAGCAGAGTTTAAGCAACTTGCTGAAGTCCCAGGGTTAAGCAGTGTCCAGGTGAACATCAAGACTTCTGATGTTCCATCTCCAGCCCTGCTCCCTTCCCAAGGAACCTTAGTGAGTGTCAATAAGGCACCGAGCAGCAGGGCATCCCAGGAAGACACAGCCTGAGCCTCCAGAGGATCCAGGCTCTGCTGGGGTCATTCGCAAGTGAGGAATGTGTTGCCCTGAATGGTCTGTGGAACGTTCTGGGTCATCGTATAGATACACCAAATTTACCGTGCACCTCTTAACAACTTTTCTTCTAGACAGTAAGTCAGAGGGCAGCAGCCCAGTGAGAGAGGATGAAGTGCTTCCTGAAGTCCCTCAACAATCTTCATCCAGCAATCTGTCCCTGAGAACACAGTGCCCCTTTTCCCCAACAGCAGCCTGGAGAAAACCAAACATCAGCAAGGAGGGACCTCCTCACTCTCACTAAGAGCCGAGCTGTTGAGAGGCGGGTCCCAAGGCCACACGGCAGGCCCCAGGCCAAGGACGTCTCCTGGGGACAGGACAGCCACACACAAGACGCTTGAAGAAGAGGAAGCGTCTCCAGAGAACCAGGGAGCCCCGAGTCTTCCCAGGCCCAACTGCTCCCAGCTTGGCCAGCCCAGAGGGGGAGGGGCTGGGCCTCCAGGATCTTCCCAGGACCCATTTCAAAGGCTTTAGAAATTGAGGAAGTCCTGTGGGGGGCTTTCTGGGGGAGTGGGGGTTCAGCTACACTTGAAAGGTAAGGAAGGGGAATTAGTCAGAGGGCTGGTCAGGCTGCACTTTCTCCCTCCTCCCGCCCAGCTCCTGTCCTGCTGAGGCTACCGGCTGCCCTGTTGCTAGGTGGTTAGCACAGAACATGCTCTGAGATTTTCTTTACACAATGAGAAGATAAAGCCTCAGATGGTGAAGCAACGGTGCCAGGAAGAAACACACCCGGCAGTAGTCATTTCTCTTTTCCTCCCTAGGTTCTCAACCCCAGGGCTCTGTCTCTGGTTCTGTAGAACTCAGGTTCCATCTAGCAGCTGTGATCCTGACCTCTACTTAAGTCACCCACACAGAGAGTGGGCAGGTGGGTCTACTTAAGTTCCCAACTTATGACACCACCAGGGAGGAAGATCTCTCCATAATAATTCCAGGGAAAGGAACTGGGGGTGTGGTGGCACATGCCTATAATCCTAGTACTTGGGAGGCTGAAACAGGAGGATCACAGGTTGGAGGCCAGCCTTAGCAACTTAGTGAGACTCTCAGCAACTAAGTGAGACCCTGTTTCAAAATAAAAAATAAAAGTGCTGGGGGTGTAGATCAGAGGTAGAATGCCCCTGGGTTCATTCCCCGGTGTCCAAAAAAAAAAAAAAAACAAATTCCAGGGGGAGCCAACAAGATGGTTCTGGAAGCCAGGTGCCAGAAAGAAGGTCCAGAACAGGGCTTAGGGTGAGAGGGAAGATGGATGTGGATGCAGAAAATGTTTGAACGTTGGCAGAGGGCGTGCTCCGTTCCGGGAGCTCTCATGCAGAGACTGACTCATTTAGGCTTCCTGACAACGCTGTGAGCAAGGGTTCCAGGTAATGAAGCTGTGCCCAAGGGGACAGGTGTCCTGCTGGAGGCCCTCAAACCAACCACAGACAGAGGTGAGTCCAGCTTCCCTGGTTTGCACACCAGGAAATCTCAAATTTCTGTAAGTATCAGAATTCCTGGAGGAGAAAAGAAAGGAAACCAAAAACAAAAACAAAAAACTACCAGATTACTAAGTCTCAGTCCAGAGAAGCTAATTCACTGGGTGAACCCCAGTGCCTAGGAATCTGCATTTTAATGAACGCCTCAGGTAGCTCCGATGCTGGAAGTTCATGGACCACGCTTTAGGGACACTTGATCTCCTTGGCTCCAAGGAAGGAAATCAAGAGACACTTCTCAGCTGCTGGCTCCCCAGGTGACCCAGGCAGGGAAGGCTGGAGAGGTGTGTGTTTCTCTCAAGCTTCTCAGCATGCTCAAATGGGTGGCTTCATAAACATGTCCAGCACCAAACATGGTGCCCAGGACAAAGGTCTGAGGAGGTCCAGATTGCTCTAGGGGCAGCTGCTACCCCAAATAAACAGCCCCTGGGAACAGGCCTCTGTGTGTGTGTGTGTGTGTGTGTGTGTGTGTGTGTGTGTGTGTGTGTTTTACCTGGGATTGCACCCAGGGGCATTCTACTTCTAAGCTACATCCCCAGCCCTATTTTATTATTCATTTGAAACAGAGTCTCACTAAGTTGCTGAGAATCTCACTAAGTTGTTTAGGCAGGGCCTCGAACCTGTGATCTACTGTCTCAGCCTCCCCTATTCTGGGATTATACGTGTGGGCCACTCTAGTTGGCTTGGAATAGGCCTATTTTAACATGGGAGACTCAGGGCTGCTCATTCTCTACATTTTTCAGAGATGATGGACACAGCAAAGACCTTTGTACACAGAGGGCTGATGGTCTATAGAACCACAAAGGATATCTAGCCATACCACTCCAATTATTTTGGAAAGAAATCGGGAATTTCCAAGGAAGGGGAAAAAGAAAAAAAGATAGGAAGTTTGGCCCCCTGACCATGCTCCAATGCCCCTCCATCCAGAAGCCCATGGGGCTGCCCGATCAGAAGCCGCTCCTGGAACTGAAAGGGCTTATGTTCACCTCCTCCCTAGAGAAAGAATCAGATGGAAGCTAAAGCAGACACTGCTCCATTGTGAGGCTCCGACATACTGTCTAATCCCCAGCAGTTGGTAAGGAAGTGGAATCCAGCCTGGCCTCCGGTTATCAGCCTCCTGCTCAGGCCTCCTGTGGGGCTGAGAGGCTGAGTTCAGATACCTGTAATAAAGTCTAAAAGCAGAAGAGTGCAGCTGGGATGCCAGAGTCTGCAGGGTGCCCTCCATTGCTTAATGGCTCACCACAGAAAAGGCTCTTGTTTATGCAGGATCAAGGGACAGGGGATGCTGTGTTGAATCAAGGATGGGAATGGTGCTAGGTGCAAGATGAGAGACAGAGAATAAAGAATGAAGAGGAAACACCAGCTTTCCCCTCAACCCCATGGCTTCTTATCATCCCTGGTGGGGCGCCAACCTTCATCCCGCAGTCTACAGGGGCTGATTGATGTTGGCAGTTGGGGGGAGTTCAAGTCAAAGGAAGGACATCCTGTTAACAGCACTGCTTGAAAAAGATCAAGAACCAGACTGTGGAAGGCAGCTGAGTACACCTGACAAGCCGGGTTTGTGAGCCTATCTTCTGCCCCGCAGACATGGGGCTGACCCAGCATCTGTGTCAGCCCAGAGACCCACAGCCTCGGCAGCACAACAGCTCTCATCACCGCGCTCTGGGAAAATAGCGCCATGGCCCAGCACCTGCTCTGCTTTTACTCTGAGTAGCTCTGGAGCGGGACAAGTCCCCATCAGTATGCTGCTGACGCTTTCTGGAATGGCCCACCCATTGCTCTACACCCAAGACCCGGCCTGGGCGCCCTGAGAATCAGCTCAACCTTCTCCTCCTCTGGGAAACTGTCTTGCTCCCCTCAGCACCCACACGGAGGCTGTGTCCCCCCACATCCCAGGATCCCTTAACTCCTGTGCACGCCTGGCCTCACACCCCCGTTTAAGTGCCCCCCTCGCTTTCTTGGAGCCCTCAGACAACAGAGACAATTGCCTTAACTGATGATGCTACTGAGACACATGTTCATTTAACACATTCATTTAACATTCCTTATCTGGGAAACTCTGTTAGCGAAGTGCATTTATAGACTGTCCCATTACAATCTCTCCCGTGCCCTTTGCAGTAAGTAGCCAGTATTATCTCCATTTTACAAAGGAAGCCAAGATTTGTGGCGCTGTGGGTCTTGTCACAGGGTACACAGCAGGGCTAGAGGTAATACTCTCTGTGATGCACGCACCTCCTTTCAGTGAAGGAATAAGAGTTTGAACGAGTGGAGAAGACAGTCCAGACAAGATCACTCTTTCCTTCAACTACCTGACTGGCCTTAATTCCTTTCAGGAAGAGAAAACCTGTTAATTGATGCATCTGAATGCAAACACCTGGTCTGCCCAAAGCCAGGCTCATATCAGGCTGGTTCTGACAGCTGGGCAAGTTTCCCACTTAGTGGTAAGGAGGCGGAGGGAGGGAAGAGCACGGGAGAGGAGATAAGAGGGAAATACACAAGCACCAGGAAACAAAGGTCAGCAAGTCCACAGGAGGGGATGCATTCCTCAGGGCGCAAGGGCTGACGTGGATAATGGAGGTGAGCGGGTTTCAGCTGGGTATGGAGTGATTTTTTTTTGGTGGTGGGAGTTAAACATACGCATGCCTGTAATTCAAGTACATGGGAGGCTGAAACAGGAGGATTGAAAACTTGAGGCCAGCCTCAGCAACTTAGAAATACCCTTAACAACTTAGCAAGACCCTTATTCAAAATATATATATATATATATTTTAAAAGCCTAGTGGCGCATTCCAGTACTTGGGATGCTAAAGGAGGATCATAGGTTGGAACCCAGCCTCAGCAATTTAGTGAGGCCCTCAGCAACTTACTGAAACCCTATTTCAAAATAAAAAGTAAAATAGGGCTGATGGTATAGCTCAGAAGTAGAATTTAATTCCCAGTACCCCTCCACACACACAAAAAAAGGGCTGGGGATGGGAGTGTAGCTCGGAGGTAGAATTCACCAGATCGCCAGCATGTATATATATATATATATAATTTTTAACGGCACTCTTCAGTACCATTTTGTACATTCACATTACTGTGTAATTGTCACCTCCACTCAACTCCAGATCTTTTTTCATCTTCGCAAGCTGAAACTTTATACCCACTAAAAACACCTCCCCAACTACTTCCCCCCACCTTAGCGACCACCATTCTACTTTCTGTCTCAAGGAATCTGACTACCTATATGCTTACAGTATAATGAAAATATTATTTTGTCTTTGTCCCCACTCCTGGCACAAAGTTTCAAAAATCCTTGGAATTTCCTGATAGGAATGTCTTTGTTATTCCTAGGGACCTTTCCCAAGAGATCTGAGTTTATGCTAATGAGGTGACTTAGGTTAAAGCCCCTAGCTAGCAGTTACCTTCACTAAAGACAAACCAACTGATTAGAAAGTGGGGATTTTCGGCCTCCCTGCCCCCTGCCTCCAGGGAAGGGAGACAAGGGGTGCTGGACACCCAACTGGCTAAGCAACTTCTTGGAGGAGGAGTTTCAGACAGCTTTCGGTTGGGGAAGGCATCTGGGCAGGCTCTGGGAAGGTGTGCCAGGGCAGGGCCTGGACTCTGCACACCTCGGTTTCCCAGGCCTCAGCCCGCTCATCACTTCCATTTGGCTACTCATAAACTGTATCCTTTATAATAAACTGGTAAGTAGCCGCGCGTGGTGGCACACGCTTGTAATCCCAGCATTCAGGAGGCTGAGACCGGAGGATCCAGGTTCAAGGTCAGCCTCAGCTACCTAGCGAAGCACTCCGCAACTTAGTGAGACCCTGTTTCAAAATAAAGAATAAAGAATAGGGCTGAGGATGTTGCTCGGAGGTAGAATGCCCCTGAGTTCAATTCCTAGTACTGCAAAAAGAAATAAAATCATAATCATAATCATAATCATAATAAACTGGTACGTGTAAGTCAAGTGTTTTCCTGAGCTCTGTGAGCTACTGTAGAAAAGTAAACCTTTGGGAACCTCCAATTTATAGCTGCTTGGTCAGAAATATGGGTGGTCCCTGGGACTTGCAAAGGGAGCCTGAACTGTGAGCAGCCTTGTGAGACTGACTATTGATTGATTAGTATTAGAGTTGAATTCAACTAGCAGGGCTAGTTTACCACACCTGTAATTCCAGTACTTGGGAGGCTGACACAGGAGGATCACAGGTTTGAGGACAGCCTCGGCAACACAGAGAGACTCTCTACAACCTAGAGAGACCCTGGTTCCAAGCAAAAAAAAAAAAAAAAAAAAAAAAATTAAAAGGCTGAGGGTGTAGGTCAGAGGTCAAATGCCCCTGGGTTTAATCCCTAGTACCATACTTAAATAGATAGAATTGAATTAAATTGTAGGACACCCAGCTGCCCTCCAGAAAGGTGGGTATCAGAGTTTTTAAAAGGAGAAAAGCTGAAATACTTCTTCCCCCCCTCCCTTTTTCTTCTTTCTTTCTTTTTTTAATGCTAGGGACTAAACCCAGGGGCATTCTACCTCTGAGGCACACCCCCTCCACCCTTTTTACTTTTTACTTTGAAGTAAGGTCTTACTAAATTGCTGAGGATCTTGCTATAAGTTGCTGAGGCTGACCTTGAACCTGTGATCCTCCTGTCTCAGCTTCCCAAGTATGGGATTACAGGTGTGTGCCACCATGGCAATACCTCATATAAATAGAATTATATGATATTTTTTGTAACTAGCTTATTTCACTTAATTTAATGTCATCGATATTCATCCATGTTGTACCATGTATCATAATTTTCTTCTTAAGGCTAAATTATATTCCATTGTATTATACACCACATTTTGTTATTTATCTGTGGAAGGATGGACACTTGGGTTGCTTCCACTGTTTAGCTTTTGTGAATAGTGTCGCTATAAACATAAACATAGGCATACAAATATCTATTGAATTTCCTGCTTTCACCTGGGTTACATATACCCAGTATTAGAATTGCTGGATCATCTAGTGATTCAACTTTGAAATATTTTCGAAGAATTGTCCTGCTGTTTTCCACAGTAGCTATGCCATTTTACTTTCCCAACAGCATGCATAAGAGTTCCAATTTCTTCACATTCTTGCTAGCACTTTTTTTGTTTGTATGGGATTCTGGGGATTGAACCCAAAGGCATTCTACCTCTGAGCTACAACCGCAGACTTTCTTCTTTTTTTGTTTTGAAATAAGGTCTTGCAAGGTTGCTGAGAGTTTCACTGCATTGCTGAGGCTGTCCATGCAATCCTCCTGTCTCAGTCTCCCAAGTACTGGAATTACGGGCATGTGCCACCATACCCAGCTGTAGGAGTTCTTTATAGATTCTGCATATTAAATCCTTATCAGATATGACACTGAGGGGAAGCCTGAATGAACACCCCAGCTTCACTTTCTTTTTTTCACCTTTGTAGAGGTCCCTAGCTAAGCTTTGCTATATAGATAACTCCTCTGTCCTAGAAGTCATAATGGTAATGGTTGCCTAAGTTGTTTTTCAGGAACTTGGAGATAGCTCAAGCTGGTTATTGACCTTTCACTGAAGCCTGCACAAGTGTCTAGTAAGTGATCTTTTGACAAAAGGGTCAAAACTCAACTCTCAAAGCACACTAACACTTCCATTTTCTGAACATGTGTTCTGTAAAGAGCCATGAAGTTTGATTACACATTGTGTACGTGCATGTGTGTGTGTGTGTGTGTGTGTGTGTGTGTGTGTGTGTGTGTTTGTGTTGTGCGTGGTGCTGGGGGTTGAACCCAGGGGCATTCTACCTTTCAGCTACACTTCCCAGCCCTATTTTAGTTTTTATTTGGAAAGAGGTTGTCATTAAGTTGCTGAGGGCCTCACTAAGTTGCTAAGGATAGCTTTAAACCTGTGATCCTCCTGTCTCAGCCTCCCAAGTACTGGGATCACAGGCATATGCCATCACACCCAGCTTGATTACACATTTATAAACCACTTTTCCTTTCCTCCAATCAGTTTTACCCATGCCTCAGACCACCCTGCTTTTTTATCCCATAAGTACTTCTAAGCCCTATCCCTGGGGAGGTAGATGTGAGACTTGGGCTCATGTTTGACTACTTCATGAATCAAATCTTTCTTTTACAAAACTCATTTCAGCAATTGGTATACTATGGAGCAGGCAAAACAAGCCTGGTTGTGGCCTCCCTATGTGTCCTTTAGATCAGTCAGGATGAGACTTCTGGTCCCTGGATAGGCAGGGTTGATGCCCCTTGTCAGCTCAGAATAAGCTGTAGAAGATGAAATTTTGTCCTTCATTAACCTTTAAGATTAAGGGACCAAAATCTCAGGGGTGGGGGGAGGGGGATGAGGCAGGATAGAAGAAATAAAATATAAGGTAGAAAGGAGACAAATTGGGAAGGAAAAGGAACATGTAATTTGGGGGTCTGGAGAGTTCATAATCTCTAAGCCCACCCTATAGGATGTATTCTGTCTTAGGCAGAAGCCTCAATGAGCCCACACTTTTTTTTTTTTCGGTACTGGGGATTGAACTCAGGGGCATTCTACCTCCGAGCTACACCCCGAGCCCTATTTTTTATTCTTTTATTTTGAAACCGAGTCTCACTAAGTTGCGGAGTGCCTCACTAGGTAGCTGAGGCTGGCCGCGAACCCGGAGTGAACCCGGATCCTCTGGTCTCAGCCTCCGGACAAGCGTGCGCCACCACGCCCAGCTGAGCCCACACTTTTAATCACAATGGCCCCTCTCCCCACCGGAGGATCCTGAGTTGCTTAGTAAACAAAGGGCCCATCAGGAAGACAAAGGTCAGACACCAGCCCATCACCACCCATGGATGCTGGGGAACCTGAGGAAGAGGAAGGCCAGACCTCCACTGTGCTACCCCCCACCCCTGCATGTGGGTTCTATAAAAGAACTGAAAAGGCAGCAAAGACTCTCTTGCTGCAGATGCTCTCCCCACTCTTGAGATGGCCTGCCTTCTCCCTCGAGTCCCTCACTTTCCTAAATTCAACCTCTGTCTTTTCTCTGAACGATGTGTGCTGAAATTCTTTTCTGCCATGTAAGTCAAAAATCATTGGAATAATTATGTTTTCCCATGACAGTTGGATAACAGATAAATGATTTGCAAATATTTTTCCCAGTATTTTCTCTTCCCTTGGGTTGACTCTTCACTCTGTTGACTGTCCTTTGATACACAAAAGTTTGGTTTTAGGGGGGGGCAAGGTCCTGGAGATTGAACCCAGAAGCATTCTATCTCCAAGCTACACCCCAGCTGTTTTTGTTATTTTTTAAATTAATTGTGTGTGTGTGTGTGTGTGTGTGTTACAGGGGACTGAACCTAGAGGCATTCAATCTCCAAACTATACCCCCAATTCTTTCTTATTTTTTTTTTAAACAAGTTCTCGCTTAGTTGCTGAAGCTGATGTCAAATTTCTGATTCTCCTGTCTTGGCCTCCCATTTATTGGGGTCACCAGCATCCACCACTGCGCCCGACAAAAAGTTTTAAATTTTGATATAGGATATAATCCAATTTTTTTCCTTCCTTCCTCCCTTCCTTCCTTTTCCCCTGGGGATTGAACTCATGTATACTCTACCACTAAGCTACATCTCCAGCCTTTTTTATTTTGAAAGAATCTTGCTAAATTGCTGAGGGTCTCACTAAGTTGCTGAAGCTGGCCTTGAACCTGCAATCCTCCTGTATCAGCCTCCCAAGTACTGGGATTGCAGGTATGCACACAGTACCTAACTTATCTATTTCTTCTTTTGATACTTGCATTTATTATCATATCCAAGAAATCATTGCTAAGCCAATATCATAGTTTTTCACTTGTTTTCTTCTAATTGTTTTATAGTTTTAGCTTTTATATTTATTTTGTTGATTAATTTTTTAACATGGTATGGTAGAAGGGTCTAATTTCATTCTTTTGCATGTGAGTATTCAGTTTTCCCAGCACCATTTGTTGAAAGCTGTCTTTTCCCCCACTAAATGGTCTTGACACCTTTGTCAAAAATCATTTGATCATATACATGAGGGCTTAGTTTCTGATTCTTCTCTATTCTATTGATCTATATGTCTGCCTTTATGTCAATACCACATTGTCATGATTACTATAAGTTCATAGTAAATTTTGAAACCAACACAACCTCTAATTTTGTTCTCTTTTTTCAAGATTGTTTTGGCTACGTGGGCCATTTGAGCTTCCATATGAATTCTAGGGTAGATTTTTCAATTTCTGCAAAAAAAAAGGCCATTGGGATTTTTACAGGGATTTCATTGAATCTGTAGATCACTTTTGGTAGTACTGATGTCTTAACTAAGTCTTCAAATGATGAACACAAAATGTCTTTCCATTATGTGTGTTCTTTCAGCAACATTTTATAGTTTTTGCCATAAAGGTTTTTTTTTTTTTTACCTTCTTGGTTCATTTCTAAGTGGGATTTTGTTTTTTGGGGGGGATGCTATTGTGTATGAAATTGTTTCCTTAATTTCCTTGTTGAATAGTTCATCATAATACACAAAAATGCTAATGTATTAAAACATGTTCAACTGTTGCAAATTCAGTCTTCTCCCTTTAGTTTGCAGAAGGGAACTGGAGCCTGGGAGCACAGTGTGGGGAAGGGAGTGGAGAAGGGGAGTGGAAAAAGCCATGGCTCTCCCTGTCATTTTGAATGTGGCTTTTCCCTGGTGGGGTAGGTTTGGTTGTAGTAGATCACTGACTGGTTTACAAAGCGCCTATAAACACATTATTTTAGCCAGTTCCTTCATATTTCCGTGGGGGAGCAAGAGCCGGGAGCTTCCTGCTCCACTCTGCTGAAGTCTCTCTCTGGTGCCTTAGTCTTATTCCTCAGATAGTGCGTCTTCAAGGAGATGGTTACAGAACAGGACTAGTCAGAGGTGAGACAAAGTTGGGAGGTAACAAGAGACAGGCTGGACGAGAGGAAGGAAGGATAGGGCTCCCAGAATCCTGGGTTGAAGAGTCAGACGTGATCCCATGGATTAACTGGCACCTGTGGCAATTCCTGACAAGGTAACACAGCTGAGACAGAGGCCGGCCTTCCCTTGATCTGAAGGGCAAGCAGCCCAAATGCCCTCTGCTTCTACCAGGACATCAGACGCAACATACAGCAAATACCTGATACATCAGCCCTGACAAGAACGTGGCTCCAGGTGGAGTACCCTTCCCTGTACACATTGATCCTCTCTGCTTCAAAGAAAGGTGCCTGATTACTAACTCCCCGGGGATCCAGGTGGAAATACAGGAACCCGGGCCCCACCCTGGAGAGTTAGTTGGAGAAGCCCATGTGGGGGTCTGGGCATCTGTATTTTCACCAGCAGCCACTGTCACAGAGGTTTGGAGCTAGCCTCTGGGCGTGTCTCCACCTGCTCACATCAGTGACAGGGCTTTCTGAGGCAGGAAAAGGCAGAACTGGAACTCAGGTCCATGTTACTTTCCCCAGAAGTCTCAAATCAGCAATTTCATGTGACTCAGAGTTTTAAGACATTGAACATAATTTAAAAAATAACAACTTGTGCCAGGCACAGTGGTGCACACCTGTAATCCTAGTACTTGGGAGACTGAGACAGAAGGATTGCAGGTTCAAGGGCAGCCTTGGCGAGTACTCTAAGCAACCTAGCAAGATCCTGTTTCAAAATAAAAAATAAAATAAAAGAGGGCTGGGGATGTAGCTTGAAGATAGGATGCCCCTAGGTTCAATCCTCAGTACCATATACACAAAAAAAGAAGCTGGGTGTGGTGATGCATGCCTGTGATTTCAGTACTTGGGAGGCTGAGGCAGGAGGATCACAGGTTTGAGGCCAGCCTTGGCAGCTTAAGCATGTCTTCAGCAACTTGATGAGACCCTGTTTCCAAATAAAAAAAAATAAAATAGAGCTGGAGGTGTAGGTCAGAGATAGAATACCCCCAGGTTCAATCCCCAGTACCCAAAAAATAAAATAACAACTTGTGAATTAACTACTAGCATTTAAAATACTGATTTCATAAGCCAGACACAGAAGGACAAGTATTATAGGGTGCCACTTAACTGAGGCACCTAGAACAGGTAAATTATTAGGAGCAGAAAGAAGAAGAAGAATAGAGGTTCTGGGGACTGGAGGGAAGGGGAAGAGAGGATACAGTGGTTAACAAGTATAAAGTTTTTATTGGAGTGACAAAAAATTTTAGGTATGTGCAATGATGATGATAATACAACATTATGAATATATTTAATGTCACTGAATTACATACTTAAAAATGGTTAAAATGACATTGTTATATATTTCACCATGCTTTAAAAAGAAGATTTTATGTACAAAACCTGGACTTCTGGTTTATTTTATTTAGGTACTAGCAATTAAAACCAGAGTCATTTCTACCTCTGAGTTATAACCCCAGCCCCATATATATATATACATATATATATACTGTTGTTGTTTTTGCGGTACTAGGGATTGAACTCAGGGGCATTCTACCTCCGAGCTATACCCCCAGCCCTATTTTTTATTCTTTATTTTGAAACCGAGTCTCACTAAGTTGCGGAGTGCCTCACTAGGTAGCTGAGGCTGGCCGCGAACCCGGATCCTCCGGTCTCAGCCTCCCGAATGCTGGGATTACAAGCGTGCACCACCACGC
>PVLC010001133.1:0-156354 GCA_004027655.1 Graphiurus murinus | reverse complement strand
CCCTAGTACCAAAAAAAAAAAAAAAAATACTTACCAGCTGGATGTGGTGGTGTACAGGAGGCTGCGATGGAAGGATTTACAGCAGGTTTGAGGCCAGCCCTTAGTAAGTTAGCAAGACCGCATTTTGAAATAAAACAGGGCTGGGGGTGTAACTCAGAAGTATAATGTCCCTGGCTTCAATCCCCAATACCACACGCACACAGAAAAACACTTACCTCCTTCAAAAGATGTCTCATAGCAGGTACTATTTGTTGGTATGTTTTCAGAACAGAGGATGTTGCCCCTCACTCTTTAGAGGGAAGAAAACAAACAGGCACTTGAGGAGGAGCCAATTGAGTTGGAGTAAGTTTAGAGACAAAGTGATACATGAACCGGAAGAGGAGTCTGGAAGTAGAGTCTCAAAGGAAAGCTGCTAGGCCAGAGAAAGAGTTTCCAAAATGCATGGAATTCTCCAGGGCTAGAAGACAGGCACTGAGGGGAGATAGAACAGGAGCCAGGAGATCCAAGCAGGATTGAATGAAGTGGTCATCAGACTTGCTACATACTATGTAGTGCCCAGAACACAGAAAGAATAAGAATTGGACTCTGCTGTCAAGTGAAGAGACATAAATCCAGTGCATGCCTAAAAGGATCACAGTGTACAAGTACTCAGCTAGCACACAGAGCAGGAGGTAACTGCCTCAGTAAATGCAGTGGGGTCTGACAGAGGTGGAAGAATGAGCAGGAATCATCCATCAGGTAACTAGGGGAAAAGGTCACCTGATTCTAAAGCATTGTGGCTGGGTTCACTTATCATTCATTCTAAGTCTCAGTTTGGTCATTACTTTTTCTAGAAGATGTTTCCTGGACATTGAAGTCAAATGAGTGACTTCATGTTCTCATAGCTGCCTCTACCTACCTATGTTGTAACTGACTGAATATTTTGCTATCTTCCTCACTAGTCATGAGAGGAGGAACCAGGCCAGTTGTTCTTATGACTCTTTTGCTGTTCTGGTAGCACAATACCAGAATTTAACTATGCTCCATAAATATGGTCATCTCTTGTTTACATGACTCCCTGGGCTACCATAATCCATGGATCCAGGGTCCCTTATACAAGGATCCATGGTCCCTTATACAACAGGGCATCGTATTTGTACATTTGTAAATAACCTAGGCACATCCTCCTGTACACTTTAAAGCATCTCTAGATTATTATAATACCTAATACAATCTAAGCACTATGTGAATACTTGCTATACTGTATTGTTTAGGGAATAATGACAAGAAAATGCCTGTACATGTTCAATATAGAGATTTCTTTTCAAATATTTTGATCCATGGTTGTTGCATCTATGGATGTAGAACTCACAGATGGGGAGGAGGGCAACTGTACTTTCCAAATGAATTAATTAAGGGAATTTCAGGAAGAGCTAACAGCAGAAGGCATTAGAAAAAGGAAACTAGTTCTGGCTTGAACAGAGCCATTTTTGGGTTAGGAATATTAGTAGGAGATGAGCTTAAAGAACAGGATGAAGAACCCTGAATGGCATTCAAAGAAGTTGGAAAGTGCATGCTTTATGCAACCAGGAGCCAATGACATTGTACTTGGATGAGCGACATGACTGTATCTGCATTTTAAGATCCCCGTCATCATACTGGCAGCAACACAGAAGACCAGTTAGGGAAAAATGAGACTGGAGGGAAGGGAAGCAGGCTACTCATACGACAAGGTGCTTCACTTTTAATGCAGGTCTAATGTATCAATCAATCAAACTACTGGGAGTAAGTGAGCCCAAAAGTGATTATACAGGTCAAGTATCTCCAATCTGAAATGTCTGACACCAGAAGTGTTTTGAATGTTATATATTGAGTACTTGCATGTAAATAATAAGATATTTGAAGGGTAGGATTCAAGTCTAAACATGAAACTTATTTGTTTCATATGCACCTTATACACATAGCCTGAAAGTAATTTTATATAATATTTTGGTCTAAATTTTTATCATGACCTTTCATATAAAATTGGTTATGGAGTTTTTTGTTTACAGTATCATATCAACCTCAAAAAGGTTTTGGAGAATTTGGGATTTCAGATTTTGGAGAATTTGGGATTTCAGATTTTGGGTTAGGAATATTTACCATGTATATGGGATACTGTAAAAGGGATGAAACTTGGTCATCATTGCAAAATACAGGAAAATATAATGACAAAGGGTGTATTTGCAAATCTAACATATAAATACAGTAGACATAACACCAACTCTCAGATGGATGAAAAAGAAAATTCTGGACAAATACTATTTGCAATATACATGCCTAAAACAAAACGAGTCAAAATAATTGAAAATATAGAGAGCAAGGATGGTGGCACACACTTACAAGTACTTGGGAGGCTGAGACAGGAGGATTACAGATTCAGGGACAGCCTCACCAAGTAGTGAGACTTTAATCAACTTAGTGAGACACTGTTTCAAAATAAAAATAAAAAATAGGGCTAGGAATACCAAAAAAAAGAAAGAAAGAAAATACAGAGAAACACAAGATATATCAGCCAATAACAAGTCCAAGGGAGTGGGTGAAGAGAATAGATGGCAGGATGAAATAAAGTCAATGCCAGGCAAGTGAAACAAGATGGAAAGTCATGGAAAGAAAAGTCATTTTATATTTATTTGCATGGATATAATTTACCATAGTGCTATGACTGACAAAAGTCTCTGGATGCCAAATAAAGTTGTCCTGAAATAATGTAAACCAAAACTGTTATGTATACAAAAGAACTAACGAGAGCCACTCATTAGGTAGAAACTTTAAGTATATAGGGGTTTGTTTGTTTGTTTGTTTGGGTTGTTTGTTTGTCTTTATACTGATAATTGACCCATGGGCATTTTACCTCCAAGTAAACCCCTAGTCCATTTTTTTTTTTTTGCAGTACTGGGGATTGAACTTAGGGACATTCTACCTCTGAGATACACCCCCAGCCCTATTTTTTATATTTTATTTTGAAACAGGGACTCACTAAGTTGTGGAATGCCTCACTAGGTAGCTGAGGCTGTCTGCGAACCCGGATCCTCCAGTCTCAACCTCCCAAATGCTGGGATTACAAGCGTGCACCATCATGCCTGGCTCCCTAGTCCTTTTTTATTTATTTTTTTTTTGAAACAGAGTCTAATTAAGTTGCTGAGGCTGCCCTTGAACCTGAAGTCTCCTGTATCATCCTCCAAAGTACTAGGATTATGGGTGTGGCCCACCACTGCGGAGGGTATATAGGTTTTAACAAAAATAACCAGATTCAATAGATGTTTCAGTGTATGAAATCTACAAAGAATATACATTCTTTACGTATCTTTTCTCATAATTAATTATACTATTAGCCACAAAGAAAATCTTTACATACTAAAATAGAAATAAATTATAGAGGACTTGTGGTTCCATGTTCATACATAAAATATCCTCTTCCAAGCATTATTTTAAATGCAACAAAAAATATTAATACAATAAAAGCAAACGTAAGTGAGTTTTAAACTTTAAACTGAATGTTATTGAAGAAAAGGAAATCCACAGATACCAGTAATAAGGACAGAACTGAAATCCAGAGCATGAAGCTTAGCTGAGACTGTCCTCCCCCATGCATTCCTTGGTAAGGTTGTGTACTCTCATGTCCCACTGGGGATGGAGAGAAGGGCTCCTGTGCATGCAGTGGAACTGATTTCTTCCCATAAAAGCTAGATTCTTTAGAAAACTGCACCCACAGTCAAAGGTTACATGGAGAAAATAAAATCTATCCATTGATACATGAGCATGATTCCATGAGCCAAGCTACAAGGTATTTCCACAGAAAGGCCAAATACCATTAAAGGGTATGCTTACAATCAAAAGTAATAAGACACATGAAAGCAATCTATAATGTGTAAGAAAAGGATTAGATACCCTCCAACTCAACATAATAAGTTAGAGCTGTGAAAGTAACAAAACAAACATATTTTAAAGGAAATTACAACTTCAAGAATAAAACATGTTAAAAGCAACAAATTTAATAATAAATGTTGGTGAGAATGTGGAGAAATAGGAACTCTTCTGCATTATTGGTGGGATTGGAAACTAATTCAGTCACTAGGGAGATCAGTGTGGAGATTCCTTAGATAACTAGGAAGGGATCCACCGTATGATCCAGCTATATCACTCCTGGGTATCTTTCCAAAGAGGTTGAAACCAAAGAACTACAGTAATATTTGCATGCCCATGTTCATAGCAGCACAATTCACAATAGCCAAATTATGGAATCAACCCAAGTGTCCATCAACAGATGAATGGATCACCAAACTATGAGAAATACACACAATGGAATTCTACTCAGCAATAAAAAAAGAATAAAATAAGTCATTTGCAAGAAAATGGAAGGACTTGGAGAACATTATATTAAGTGAGATTAGCCAGTCACAGAAAATGAAGAGACATATGTTTTCTTTAATATATGCAAGCTACGGAGTAACTGGAATACCAGAGGGACTCCAGGTAATGGAGGAGAAAGCTCAGTGGAGCCAGGGAAGTATTCCAAAGGAAAGGGAGGAGGAAGACTAAAGTTCATTATTGAAATTACTAACATCAACTGTGTATATACATATGTGAAAATCCTAATATCAGTCTCAGTCCTCTATATGGGTAAGGGGGAGACAGGAAGGCAAAGGGGGGGGACCACGTGCTGTGTGCATGTATGTCAATGTCAATATGATTTACATTATGATGTGAAACGATAATGCACCAATTAAGAAAAAATTTTTAAAAAGCAACAAATGTAAAAAATACAGTCATTGGAAAGAAGAATTCAGAAACATATTGAACACAGATAGACAGATGAACTCAAAGTTATACCTGTCAAAACTACCAACAAAGCAGCACAGAGAAATTATGTTTAAAAAATAATCTGAAAGCTAAGCGGCATGAAGGTGAGAATTCTAATGAGAGTTCCAGGAGAGAATAGTGAAGATGTGGTGTGTTTAGAAATAATGGACAAAGATATTTCAGTAAAACATAAATCCTCAGACTAGCCAATAGAATGGAATCAGGTTTTAATAACATTTGTAAACTAGAATTCCACTGTCTGTTAAACAGTCACTAAATGTGAAAACAAAATAAAGACATTTTCCAACAAGATTCAAGGAAATGTGTGACTCATAGACAAATGGAAAAACAGAGTAATTTTGAGAGTAAACCTAAACCAGGATTGGCTGTGTAAAAGAAAACAATAGTAACTAATGTAAAGTATATTAAAACAACATGGAATTAAAATGTAAAAGAAGACAATGCAAAAGTATAACTTTAAACATTTTACCTACCTTTTGATTTTTAAAGGGTAAAGATACTGATAATGTTTACACTTAAAATCAACTCTGTGTTAAAAACTTGGGAATCATTATTGAAAATATTTGAAACAAAATTTATTTCCCTTTCAACAAAAAGGAAACATATAATAAAGAAAATTATACTAATTCAGTAATAAATAAAAGAAGGAGAAATGTGATGCTCTAGTAGGAAAATGTAAGAAATTGACAGGTAATTAGTAAAACAAATGACCAGTAAAGTAATGAAAAATATATTCATCATCACAAAAACTTGAAGAAATGCACAATAAAATGAGTTACCATTTGGATCTATCAAATTTCCAAATGGCTTTATGATTAAAGATTACTTCTTTTAATGTAGAAATGGTCTTAAAATCAATAAGAAAAGCAGAACAATATAAAATAAATGTGGATAGTAATTCCTCAAAGAATCATGAATAGTTTTAAAAATATCAAAATGATTTCTGTCCAAGAAAATTTTTAAGCATTCAGTGATAGTAAATAAATAAGGAAACAGACTCTCACAATCTCTCTGGAGAAAAAAAATTGTAATATATGTTCAAAGTTTCCAAAATATGACTGACTTCCAATTTTCAGAGCTGCTATTTTATGTGTTTACAAGCTAAGTTCCTGTGTATGGTTTTATTTTACAAAGGATTCGAGGGTTTAAAATAAGATATTAAAGCCTCAAGCTAAAATAAACTATGAGACATCCATTTACACCATTTACACTCTGACACACAGGACTGACATTCAAAAATCATATGAAATGTTTCATTAAATAGCCATAACCCAATCAAAAAATGGGCAAGTGAACTAAATAGACACTTCACAAAAGAATAAATACAAATGGCCAATAAATATATGAAAAAATATTCAGCATCTTTAGCAATCAAAGAGATGCAAATCAAAACTGCCTAACCCCAGTTAGAATGGCAATAATTAAAAACACAAACAACAAATGCTGGTGAGAATGTGGAGAAGTAAGAATTCCAATACATTGTTGGTGGGATTGTAAATTAGTGCAACCACTTTGGAAAGCAGTACGGAGGATCCTCAGATGAATGGGGAAAAACCTACGATATCATCCAGCAATACCACTTCTGGGTATTGACCCCAAAGAATGGAAACCAAACTACCAGACTAATGCATGTGTATCTATACAAGATACACATCAGACTAAGCATGTGTAGCTTCACAATTCACAATTGCCAAACTATGGAACCAACCAAGATGTCCATAAACAGATGAATGGATTTACAAAGCTATGGGATCTGTACACAATGGAATTCTACTCAGCCTTAAAAAAGAACAAAATTATTCATTTGCAGGGAAATGGATGAAACTGGACAACATTATGCTAAGTGAGATTAGTCAGCCACAAAAAGTAAAAAGTCGATGTCTTCCCTAATATGTTGCCAAAATAAAACACATGTCCACTGTGATGCCCTTCTGAGTTTGATAACAAGGTTACACTTCATCCCTACTCACAGTCTTCCTGCTGACCACATAAATGTAAGGGTACACTAGAATCCTCACATTTTTCCTCATGAATTGAAATTGTCTCATTTTCTCCAAATATTACTCCCACCATCCTGTGAATAATTCTGGGTACTGAACAAGTGGGCCAGACTCTGGATATATCCTGGAAGACAAGGATTAATAGTCCAATCTGCAGGAATAGAGCTAAAAGTATAAATGAGTCAACATGCAGAAATCAGGCACAACCAGCAAAGGATGAACACCAGGAATAAGGGCAAAATCTCTGCAGTCTGCCATTATTGGACAAAAGGTGAGTGGAAGCCATGTGGTCTGGCTGCCATTAATACTAATAGGTACTGTTTACTGACTACAGTACAAGGCATTGTGTTCAATGCTTCCCTTGCATTGAAGGAGTCCTCCTTTCCCTGAGAGTTTGATTTCCATGGTTTTAGTTACCTGGAGTCAATTACATTCTGATCATAATATGGAAAATTCCATTTAAATCATATGCCTTTTTGAAAAGTGTGATGAAAATCATGCTGTCCTGTTCCATCCTGCCCAGGAGATGAATCATCCCTTAGTCCAGTGTATCCATGCTGTGTATGCTACCAACTTGTCAGTCGTTTAGCAGCTGTCTCAGTTATCAGATCAACTTTTGTAGTATCCTAGTGCTTGTGTTCAAGTAACCTTACTTTACTTAATAATGGCCCAAAGTGCAAGAGCAATTTTAATATAGTATGTTGCTATAATTTTTCTATTTACCATTATTGTTGCTAACCTCTTACTGTGCTTAATTTATAAATTGAACTTTATTATAGATACGTATGCATAGGAAAAACATAGTGCCTTAGGATTTGATACTATCCACAGTTTCAAGTATCTACTGGGGTCTTAAAACACATCCACCATGGATAAGGAGAGATTATGCTATGTTGTTTTCCTCTCTGAAAATGCCCAGGAGATTGCTATTGTTGCCTACTTCACATATGAAAAGTCAAAAGTTCAGAGAATTTAGGTCACCCTAAGGTCATCCTGTAAGGGAGGTGTTGAATCAGGATTTGTCAGGCTTTCTCCCACTCACCAGTGCTACCATTCTCAAAAAGACAGTTTGTGGTAGATCCTTAGCCTTTAGCAATTGTGCTGTTCATTTTTGCATCCTAAGCTTGGGGCTTCTTATTTCTCTCTTGGATGGGGGCAACCGATCACCTAATTTTGCTAGTGGAATCCTTTATCTCTGACACCTTACATTTTCTGTAAGCCCCATGAACTGTGTCCTGTACCCCACCTTGTTTGGGGGCCAACAGTCCCTGACAGGTCCATGCCTTCCCTTGCTCAGCCTCACACCTGGGTCAGTTCTAAATTTCTCATGAGGGGCAATGTCTTATCCTGCTCGTCTGTTTTAAGAGAACTTTCTCTTTGTTCTCAACATACCCTGAAAACCTTGATTTATCTCAACTACTCCCAACTCTTTTCTTCCTGGTCCTTCTCTCTGTTTTATATTTGCTCTTAGCTAACTTCTTTAGGTACTTCACTCTTTTTTAGGCCATTGTGGCCTTTGAATTCTGCCAGCTCTTTGAGAGAGTTGGATTAAAAAATATATGCCTGAAAATTGTAATTCCAAAGTGCTGTGACCTTGCCATTTCCACTGGGTCATACACTTGGAACAAGGAGCATATGTGTCCTTTTTGTAAATAACATTCCAGCATTTCCCCTGTTGCAAACTAGTGTCTGTTTGAGAAGTGCGAATATTTTCTTCTCAAAACTGGAGTTTGAGCATTTGGGAGGCTGAGACCACCGGAGGATCCAGGTTTGTGGCCAGCCTCAGCTACCTAGTGAGGCCCTCCGCAACTGAGGGAGAGCCTGTTTCAAAATAAAGAATTAAAAATAGGGCTGGGGAGTAGCTTGGAGGTAGAATGCCCCTTAGTTCAATCCCCAGTACCAAAAAAGAAAAAAAAAACTGGAGCTTGCATTTTCTTATTTATGTTTAGAAGAATGATATATTCTTACCATGTGATGCAGAAAAAGAGACAGTAAGGGTGTACAGTGGGAGTGGCTTCAGGCCCAGCCTGTCATCCATGAATGCCATGGGCTATATATCTGTGCTGGTATGCTTGCCAGTTACATAGGTGCAGCTGTCTGGGAGACTGAGCCCAAGGCTGCCTCTGCCTCTGTGAAGATGAAGCGATATTACATCATTCCTCCTGCCCTGTCTTGGGGCCATCTATCCCTGGCACCTGCTGGGAGTGGAGAGAGGAGAAATGAACACTCACACATGCAATTTCACTTATCCCAAGCCATTGCAGCATCTGTAAAGCAAGAATTCATCTATCAACAAATAAAGTCATTATCGAAGCAGCTGTTAGCCAGACGTAACTCCCAGCTGGGGAGGGAAGAGAGCAATTTATCTCTTAGCAGCAGCTTGCCAAAATCTAACCTTCGATTTTCAGAGGAGAAGAAATCCTCAGAACATAAGGTTCAGGCAGGCCTATTGAAAATGGCTCTTTCTTCCTAAAATACTGTCTATTGTTTTTAATACATACAGTATTCAGAAAATTTGGAAAATCCAAAAGCACAAACACAGGAAAAAATGACCTCTGATCAAGAAGAAAACTGTCATTAACATTTCATTACATAGTCCTTCCTGGCATATCAAATTGAGAATATACTGTATATTTATATGCATTTGTATCACCAGATGAATGGCATCAGCTGGGAAGAATGAGCCAATTCATACAACTGCCCTCAGTTTAGCCAGGTCTCCTGGGGTCGCTTGGGGGTCATCCAGTGATCCCATTGATCTTTCAAAGCTCAGCATCTTACTTCATAAAACCACTCACCATGAGCCTGGAAAGTCCTGTTAGCAGGTCTAGGTGATCTTCTTTTATTAATTCTTTCTTTTTAATTTAATTTAATTTATTTTTAATTGGTGCATTGTAATCATACATCTTTGTTAGGTACACTCTGGTAAAGGCATATAGGCACACATTTCTAGGTAATCTTATTTTTGTGGCACTGGGGATTAAACCTAGGGTTGTCCTGCCTCTGAGCTACACCTCCAACCCTATTTTATTTTTTCATTTTGAAACAGGGTCTCATTAAGTTGTTGAGGGCCTCACTAAGTTGCTGAGGCTGGCCTCAAACCTGTGATCCTCCTGCCTCAACCTCCGAAGTACAAGGTTACAGGTGTGTGCCACCACACTCGGCTTAGGTCTACGTACTCTTGTCTTTGCACACCAAATATCTCCATAAGTTTGTTTCTCAGTGTTTCACTGCATAAGAAAGATAGCAAAACTAATTAAATCCCACATATCATATGGGGAAAAGTTGAAGAAGATACTTCAAGTCAAAAGGAAATGAAAAAATGCATCATGTTAGAAAACTGTGAATAGACTCCAGGTCAAAGAACAAATAGAGAAATACTGGATTTAGTATCTGAACAGAGACTGGATTCATATCTGCTTCCCTTGTGCTCAGTGATTGGAGTCGCTGCTGTCCGATCAGCAGTCTCACTTCTGTGGCCACATACCTGATGACCACAAATTACATGAAGGAAGATTTATTTGCTCACAGTTCTGGAGGCTTCACTTCATGTTATGCTGATCAAATCTGTAGAACTTAGGGCATTGTGGGCAGGGAGTTGGGGGGATATATGTATAGTCCCAAGCACCACACTGCCACTGACCTACCTCTCCAACCACACCCTATCTGCCTCGGCTACAACCCAGTAAATCCATTACCATGATTTATCCTCTGATGAGATTCGAACCCTCGTAACTCCATTATGTCGCCTCTGTACATCAATACATAAGCTATTTTAGGGGACACTCTAGACCCAAGCCATAATAACTGCCTCCCCCACCAACCGCCATTAAGACTTCCTTACAGGAAAGGAAGATGTATAAGGTACAGACCTTACCTTCAAGGAACTCATGGATGATGACACATACTATTTTCTAGGGCCAAATTTCTGAACTTCAACACTACTATCAATTAAGGGCAGATCACTCTTTGTTGTGGGTGCTGTCCTGTTCTTTATGAGATGTTTAGCAGGATCCCTGGTCTCCACCCACTAGATGCCAGTAGTCCCTATCCTTCTCCCCCTAGTGGTGATGATCACTAGGCATTTCCAAATGTCTGGGGGGAAGGGGCAAAAGTATTCCCAACTTTAAAACCACTAAACTAGTTATGCAAATAACCCTAATTTGCAAATCATAAAAATTTCAGTAGCAATATCCCTAGAACCAAGAATGATACAGGATCCATAGCTATCTGGAATTTAGGAGGAGAGAAGAAATAAAAATGGATCACAGCTTATTCCTTTCAAGATAGGCCTTATTTTGTAGTTGGGGAAATTGAGGCTGAAAGAGGTTATCTTGCCCAAGATCAAACAGCAGGTAACCAGCAGAATACCCTCCTCTGCAATGGTGTATTTGGCCAGAAAAATAATAGTTTCTGGATTTAGGAGTAAGGAAATCTTAAATATTCTAACTCTATAAATTATAAATCAGAAAACATGGGGCATGAAGAGATGAGCTTAAAAAGAGACAGGCTTAAGTGACACCAAAAATTGGCTATTTCCACAGAAAAAAATTTCCCACTTTGAAATCTTCCAGCTTATTTAGAATTACTTCATCAGCAAAATTGTCATTGGTATATTTTGCACACTGATTGGACCCTGCAATTAAGCCTCCCTTGACAAAGGTACACTAGGGCTAATTTTAAATCTGATTACCATTAGCATGGAATCCACTTGAGCTGCTTTTCAAACAAGCAGCAGTGATTTTTCCAGGGATGTCAGTGTCAGTCTGTTACCAGAAATCTCCACAGCTGCCTCTTCCTCTCCCAGCCCTGGAACCCCCTCCAGACACTGTGAGATCACAGTGTGTTGAGCTAAAGTGCCCCCAAGCAAGGAAATCCCTGTGGATAATCAAGAGTCAATAAATGCCATGGTGTCTAAGTGTTGGTCTCAATTAGATAGCAACAGAAGATTCAGCTTCTAATCAGATTAGTGAAAGAAAAGGCTCTTGGGTCATAGTCTGAGATCACTTGACTTGAATCCTCCTAGACTAATAACGAAACTACATTGCTTGTATGGCTGCTGCTTTGCTGTGGAGGGATAAAGGCCAATGGGGATTGACACAGATTATTAAAAAGCCTCTTGGCCCCCAAACCTTCCACTGTCTCTCAGATATTCTGTTATTTCTTTGAATAAAACATATGTTGAGCAAGAGAGGACCAGAGAAAGCTTAGTCTCTACAGACCTACTTCAACCAGTAGAGAAGATGGCCAGTATACCTTTATTCCTTAAGATGACACCATGCCCAGATAAGTGTGTCAAGTCATGTCATGAGACAGCACAGGGCAGGCCCACTACCATTGAATTAATTCCAAAAGCTGGACATCTACCTGGATCTGTTGTTAACCATCATTCTCAATTTTCCTAGCCTCTATCCATACTCTGTCTTTGAGCATTGTTTTTTACACAAATTCCCAGTGCCACAACAATAAAATGAATGCCCTTTATGTCAGGGTCCTGTGTCTCTTTTCAAATCCACCTCTTTCACAGTGAAGGCTTGAAAAAGTGCAGAGGCAACAAAGTTTGGGGAGTTCAAGGAGACATCACCTGGTGGCCACTGGGTGTGGGACTGGATAGGAAGGAATAGTCTGGAGTGGCTGTGACATTGCCAGCTTGACTGGTTAGGATGATGTGGCAAGGAACACAAGATGGGCAGGGGTGGTAGCTTCAATTTAGATCATGTAGGTACAATGAGGTAGTTATACAGGATGTGTTTTCATAGTGCATCAGCAGGATCTTCCTGTGTGGTGCTGAGCTATAAATTGTGGGCACTCTGAAGCACTTATAGGAGAGAGTGCCATGCTGTGCACTTACAGGAGGATGTGAACTCATGTGCTACTCAGTTACAGGAGGATGTACATGTAACTGAGGATGTACATCTAACTGAGGATTGGCCTGTGCTGTGCTGAATTCATACCTCTGGTTAATTCAGTGCTTCAAGAGGTATTGCTGGGCACCTTAATGAACATGGTCAGCCAGAGTTGTACTGAATTATAAATTGTGGGCCCTAAACACTGCTTACACTAGGGGGTGCAGTGCTACCTGCTTACAGTAGGATGTGAATATTGCCCCTATGCAGGATCAGAGGGTCATGAGCTGAATTCAAAACTTTGCATACAGTGAAGTGCTTATACCGTGTGTGTGTGTGTGTGTGTGTGTGTGTGTATGTGTGTGTGTGTGTGTGTATAAATATTCATCAGCAGGGTCTTCCTGTGTTGTGCTGAGCTATAAATTGTGGTCACTTTAAAGCACTTACAGGAGGGAATGCTGTGCTAGGTGCTTACAGGAGGGTACACACCCACCCAATACTCACTTGCAGGAGGATATTCACGTATGCATGCAGGCTTACAGGAGGATGTTCAAGGTATACAGGTACAGCATCAGCCTGTGCCATGCTAAATTCAAAACCCTGATTAATTCAGAGTGATTAAATTAATACTGGTGTGTACCTTGCATGAGTAGGGTCAACCTGTGTGTACTGAATTATAAATTATTGGGAGGCACTATGAACTCATTACAGGAGGGTGTGCATTGCGGCACCATTACAGGATGGTGTGCATGTAACCCAGGAGAGTGTTAACACCCATCTCAGACGCTGGGCTTTTTCAGGAGCACGTGCACTCATTTGCTCTGTTAGTTGCTTACAGGAGGATGCCTACTCATAGGCTACAGGCTTATAGGAGGATGTGAACGCTACCAATGTACAGGGCCACTCTGTGCTGTGCTGAATTCAAAACTCTGGTTAATTCGTACTGTTTAAGAGAGACTGGTGTTCACCCTGTACTTGCAGGGTCAGCCTATGCTGTGCTGAATTATCAACTGTGGTAAATGTGAGGTGCAGGCAGGAGGATTTGCAGTACTACACACAGGAAAATGTGCTCGCTATGGAGGTACATGGTATGCATGTGCTGTGTGGAATTCAAAACTGCATACTATGAAGTGCTTATACAGGGTGTGTGTGTGTGTGTGTGTGTGTGTGTGTGTGTGCGCGTGCACGCGCGCGCGTGCAATATTCATCTGCAGGGTCTTCCTGTATTGTGCTGAGCTATAAATTGTGGGCAGTGTGAAGCACTTACAGGAAGTAGTGCTGTGCTAGATGTTTACAGGAGGATGTACGCTCATGTGCTGTGGACTTACAGGAGGATGTGAACACTACCCATGTACAGGGCCAGCCTGTGCTATGCTGAAATCAAAACTCTGATTCATTTGTAGTGCTTAAAGAGGGACTGGTATGAACCATGCTCAAGCAGGGTCAGCCTATGTTGTGCTAAATTATAACTCATTGACACTACTAACTGGTTACAGGAGAGTGTGCAGCACTATGTGATGACAGTAGGATGCGTATGTACGCACTACTTACTTACAGGAGGATATGTACCCCACCCTGGTGTGAGATCAGACGGTAATGAGATGAATCCAAAATGTGGGTAAATCAAAGTGCTTATACAGCATATATGTGTGCACAATGCATCAGCAGAGTCCACCTGTGTTGTCCTGAGCTATAAATTGTGATCACTTCTAGGTCCATACAAGAGGGTTTGCAGTGAGTACACAAACAGGGTCAGCCTGTGTTTGCTGAATTATAAGTTGTTGGCACTACGAACTGCTAACAGGAGGGTGTATTGTGCTAAGCACTGATGGTAGGATGTGCACCCTACCCAGGAGCAAGATCATGAGCTGAATTCAAAAGTGTGGGTACACCGAAATGCTTATACCAAAAGTGAAACCAAAATAGATAACAAGCTATAGCCCTAAACCTAAACACATTATGAATCTCAGTACTAGCCTGAACTGGAATCCAAACTGAGCCATATTCTGAACCCATACCCAAACCATACACTGAGACTTAATCCAAACCCTAACCCTAATGCAAGCCTGAAACTGAACCCACATCCTAGTCCTAAACCTAGGCATAGATGAACCCAAACAGGAAACCAAACTAGAGCTTGAAAGTGAGCTCGACCCCAAGCTCGAGCACTAACCCAAATGGTAGCTGAAACTCAAAATATAACTCGAACCCAAGTGGGAGCCCTAGCCAAATCTCAGTCCCAGCTCAAGCTTGAATCCAAGGCCAATTGCAAGTATGTGCTCGAGCACAAGCCTGAACCCAAACCATAGCCACATTCTGAAACAAGACTGAGCTAGAGCTTTTACCCAAAATGGAAACTGAAAGCAAGACAAAAATGGAATCCAAGCCACTCCTAATCCTAACCAAAGACCAACTCCAAGTACCAGCCCAAATTGGAACCTGTTCCTGAGCTCTATCCCTAGAACTAGTCATAGCCAAACCCAAACAGGATCCCAAACATGAAGCAGAACCCATGCAAAATCCCTAGCCTGAGCAAGGTGGAGCTCTAACTTGAAACCAAAACTGAAAGAGAAACCAAACCAAAATGACACCAAGACATAGTCCTAACCGTAATCGTAACCTGAGTCCAAGTCCCAGCCCAAACCAGAAAACTGTACAGGAACCTTATCCCAAAACCGAACCCAAACCACAGCCCTAGCCCTAGAAGTAGACCTAACCAAAACTAAACAAGATCCCCAACACGAAGTAGAATGCTAACAAAAACCAGAGCCTGGTCACAAGCCGGAGACAGATGATGAGCCCCAAACCGAGCCTGAGCCAGAGATCTAAACCTAAACTGAAACTGAAAACAAATCAAATACAGACACCAAATCATAGCCCTAAGACAGCCTGAAATCTGAGTCCAAGCACCATCATGAATGGGAACGCATACCTGAATCAAATCCCAAATAAGAACCCAAAGCTGAGTCTGATACTTTAATCTGTATTCTAACCAGAATGTGAAACAGAACCCTAACACAAGCCAAAACTGTAACTGCAACCAAAAATGAAAGCAAAAACAAGAGTGGCACCAAGCCATAGTCCTAGCCCTATGCCTTACCAAATCCCAAACCAGAATATGAAGCAAAAACTGGTACCAAAACCTAGTGGGAGCCATAGCTGTGTCAGAGCTCCAACCCAAATCCAAGCCCAATCCCAAACCAGAAAAAGAGTCCCATCCCAAAAGCAAGACAGAGCAGAATGTCTAACCAAAACTGAAACAAAAAGTGAGATGGAAATGGTTAACAAGCCACAGCACTAAACCTAAATGAAGCCTGAGTCCAAGTACCAGCCTGAACCAGAAGCTGAACCAAGCCATATCCTGAACCCATACCCGAACCACAGACTGACACTTAATCCAAACCCTAACCTGAATGCAAACCTGAGCGCTAGACTTAGCCACAGATGAACCCAAGTACGAAACTGAACATGAAGCAGAGCCTGAGCAAAAGCCCAAGACTGAGCCTGAGCCAGAGCTGGAATGTGAGCCTGATCTTGAGCCCAAGCTGGAGCTCTAACCTGAAACTGAAACCTAAAGCAAAACCAAGCCATAGCCCAAGCCCTAACTGAACCCAAATTTGAAACATAACTCGAACCCTAGCAGGAGCCCTAGCCAAAACTCAGGCCCAGCTCAAGCCCCAGCCTGAGCCAAAACTAGAGCATGAGCATGAGTACAAGCCCAAACCCAAACTAGAGCCACATCCAGAATACAAGACAGAGCTAGATCTCTAACCCAAAACCAAAACCAAAAGCCAAACCAAAATGGAAACCAAGTCATAGCCCTAACCATTACAGAAGCCCAAGTACAAGTACCAGCCTAAACAGAACTTGTAACCCAGCTATATCCTGAACCTGAACTCGAACCCAAACCTGAACCCTAGCACTAGAAATAGCCATAGCCAAACCCAAACAGGAACCTGAACACAAAGAAAAACCTGAGCAAAAGCCTTAGCCTAATCCTGAGCTAGAGCCATACGGTAAGCTTGATCTGGAGCTTGAGTCAGAACTCTAATTCAAAAGCGAAACAGATAGCAAAATGAAGCAGAATCCAAGCAATAGCACTAACCTTAAATGAAGTTTGAATTAGAGTACCAGCCCAAACCAGAATCCATACCCATGCCATATCCCGAACCTGTACCCAAACCAGAGACTGAGAGTTAATACAAACCCCAACCTGAATGAGAACCCAAAACTGAACCCAAGCCCTAGCCCTAGACCTACTCATAGACAAACACACACATAAACTCAAACACAAAGCAGAACCAGAGCAAAAGCCCAAGCCTGAGCCTGAAAGCCAGAATGTGAACCGAACCCTAGCCCGAGTCAGAGCTCTAACCTGAAACCAAAAGTAAAATCAAGCCATAGCCCTAGCCATAACCCTAACCCTAACCCAAGCCCAATTCCAAGTACCAGCCCAAAACGGAACCCACACCTCAGCCCTATCCCAAGCCTGAAGCCAAGTCTGAGACTTAATTTGAACCCTAACCCAAATGTGAACCCAACCCATAACCCCAGCAAGATCTCTAACCTAAATCAACACCAAATGCGAAACCAAAAGTGACATTGAGGCATAGCCCCACCACTAATACTATCCCTAAACTGAACCGATATGTTATGACAAAACCAGTACCTAAATCTGGCAGGAGTACTATCCATGTTTGAGCCTCAGCCTGAGATAGAATCTGAAACTGAGCCCAAACCTGAACCCTAAACCAAGCCTGATTCTAGTCGAGCCTGAGCCACACTCCAAGCAGGAGCTCGAGCCAGAACTCACAGCCAAAACTCAGTCCTAAACTCCAACCGAGCCCAAAACAGAACATGAACCTGAGTCCTTTTCCAAACCTGATCCAGAGCAAGAGCACAAGACCAATCCTGAGCTCAAACGAAAGCTCAAGTATGAGACCGAGCTCAAGCTCTAACCTAAACCTGAGCCCAAAGTCACAACGAAACTCAAACCCTTGCAGGAGCCCTGGCCAGAACTCAGCCAGAGCTCAAGCCAAAACCCAAAATCAATCACAAGCACAGTCTCAACCACAAGCCCAAACTAGAACAAGAGCCCATCCCCAAAAAGAGACCAAAACAGAGGAGCTCTTATACGAAACCAAAATTGAAAGCAAAATGGAAAAGAAAGCAAGGCGTAGCCCTAATCCTAATCAAAGCCAGAGTCCCAAGTGCCATTTGAAATGGAACCTGTACCCAAGACCTATACTGAACTCAAACCCAAAACCTAGCCCAAGAACTAGCCATACCCGAACCCAAACAGGATCCCAAACATGAAGCAGAATCCAAGCAAAAGCCTGAGCCTAATCCTGAGTTAAAACCAGATGGTGGTCATGAAATGAAACCCAAGCTGGAACTCTAACCTTAAAATGAAACCAAAAGTGAAACCAAGCCATAGCCCTTGTCCTAACCCAAAACCAGCCCAAATATGAGACCCAGCCCTAACCTCCAACTGAGCCCAAAACAGAACCAGAACCTGAACCCAAGCCCTATATGAAATCTAATCCAGAGCCTGAGCACAAGCTTGATCTTGAGCCCAAAGTAGAGCTCAAACATGAGCCAGAGCCTGAGCTCGAGCCCTAACCCAAACCCTAGCCCAAACTTGAAATACAACCCGAACCTGAGCAAGAGTCCTAGCCGAATCTCAGGCCCAGCTCAAGTCCAAACCCAAGCCAAAATGCGAGTGCAAGCTCAAGCATAAACCCAAACCCAAAGCAGAACCCATCTCAAAAACAAGACCAAGAGGGAGATCTAACCCAAAACCAAAACCAAACACAAAACCGAAATGGACACCAAGATATAGCACTCATGCTATCCAAAGCCTGAGTCTAAGAACCAACCCACATAGGAACTTGTACCTGAGCCCCATCGTGAATGCGAACCTGAACCCGAGCCTGAGAATTAATCTGAACCCTGCCCCGAAAGCGAATCTGAAACCTAACCTAGCTCTAACCATAACAGAAACTGAAGGTGGCCCCAAGCCATAGCCCTAGGCCTACCCATAACCAAATCCCAAACCAGAATGTGCAACCAAAACTGATACCAAAATGTAGCAAGAGCCCTAGTATGTCTGATCTGCTGCCTGAGACCAAGTCCAAGCACCAGTCTGAACCAAAGCTCCATCTGGAAACCAGAAGGAGCCAAAGTTCTAAACAGAAAATGAAACCAAAATGGAAACCAAGTCATATCCCTAACCCTAACCGAAGCCCAAGTTCAAGTACCAGCCCAACCTGGGACCTATTACTGAGCCCTATACTGAATGTTTACCCAAATCTGAGCCTGAGACTTAATTCAAATCCTAAACCAATCCAAAGCAAGAGCACAAGACCAATCCTGAACTCAAACTAGAGCTCGAACATGAGTCCGAGCTTGAGCTCGAGCCCTAACCCAAACCCTAGCTCAAAGATGAAACATAACTTGAGCTCTAACGGGAGCCCTACCCAAATCTCAGGCTCAGCTCAAGCCCAAGCCCAATCCAAAATGTGAGTGCAATCTCTCGAGTATAAGCCCAAACCTGAACCAGAGCCACATCCCCAAAACGAGACTGAATCAGAGATATAACCAGAAATGGAAAACGAAAGCAAAACCGAAATGCACAAAGACACCCTAACCTTAATCAAAACCTGAGTCTGAGTCCCAGACCAAACCAGAACCATTCCAGAGCCTTATTACAAACACGAACCCAAACGGGATCCCAAACACAAAGAAGTATCTTAGCAAAGGCCTGAGCCTGAACCCAAATCAGAGCTGTAACGTGAACTGGAACATGAGCCCAAGCTGGAGATGTAACCTGACACTGAAACCAAAAGCAAATCCGATAGGGACACTAAATTTTAGCCCTAACCCTAACCAAAGCCTGAATCTGAGTACCATAACAAACAGGAACACATACCCAAGCCCAAGCCCAAAAAAGAACCTGAACCAGAAGCTGATACCTGAATGTGAACCCGAACCCTAACTCGAGTCACAACTCTTAACTGTAACTACAGACTAAAGCAAAAGCGAGAGTGGCACCAAGCCATAGTCCTAGCATTACTCCAACCAAATTCCAAACGGCAACATGAAGCCAAAAATGGTACCAAAACATAGTGGGAGCCCTAGCTGAGACTCAATCCCAGCCCAAGTCCAAGTTCAAGCCTGAACCAGAAATAAAGGCCCATTCCAAAAATGAGATCAGACCAGAGCTCTAACCTGAAACCAAAGCCAAAACCAAAACCAAAATGGAAACCAATATATAGCCCTAACCCTAATCAAAACCTGAGTCAGAGTACCATCCCAAAATGAAACTTGTACTGAAGCAAATCCCAAACACATACTCAAACCAGAGAATGAGACTTAATCCAAACTCTAATCCAAATGTCAACCCAAAACCTAACCCAAGCCCTAGCCCTAGACCTAGCCATAGATGAACCCAAACACCAACCAGAACATAAAGCGGAACTTGAGCAAAAGCCCCAGCCTAAACCAAGCCACAGCTGGAATGTGAGCCTGAACTCAAGCCTAAGCCAGAGCTCTAAGCCAAAAATGAAACCAAAAGCAAAACCAAGCTATATCCCAAGCCCTAACCGAACCCGAACTCAAAACATAACTCGAACCCTAGTGGGAATCCTAGCCAAATCTCAGGCCCATCTCAAACCTCAAGCCCAAGCCCAAGACGAAACACGAGCACAGCTCAAGCACAAGCCTGAACCCATAGCAGAGCCCTATTTTGAAAACAAAACTGAGTCAGAGCTCTGTGTAGAAACTGAAACCAAAAGCAAATCAAAATGAAAACCAAGCTGTAGCCCTAACCCTAAACGAAGTCCGAGTCCAAGTACCAACTCGAAACGTAACCTATACCCGAGCCCTATCCTGAACCTGAAAGCAAACCCAAGCCGTAGCCCTAGTACAAGGCATAGCCAAACCAAAACAGGAACCTGTACACAAAGCCAAAACGGAGCAAACTCCTGAGCCTGATACTGAGCCATAACCAGACAATGAGCCTGAACCTGAGACCAAGCCAGAGCTCTAACCAGAAAGTAAAATGGAAGGCAAAACCAAAATGTAACCAAGTCATAGCCATAACCCTAAAAGAAGCCCGAGTCCAAGTACCAGCCTGAACTGGAATCTGTAACGAGCCATATCACAAAAAGTACCTGAACCAGACTAAAACTTAATCCAAATATGAGCCAGAAACCGAATCCAAGCACTAGCCCTAGACCTAGCCTCTGACGAACCCAAACATGAACCCTAACATGAAGCAGATCCCAAGCAAAGCCTGAGCCTGAGCCACAGCCAGAAAGTACCTGGAACTAAAGCCCAAGCCAGTGCTCAAACAAGAAACAGAAACTGAAATTGAATCCAAGCCATAACCCAACCCCTAACCAAACTGTAATTTGAAACATCTCTTGAACTCTAGCGGGAGCCTTAGCTGAAACTCAGGCCTAGCTTAAGCCCAAATATGAGCCAAAATGTCAGTATGAGCTGAAGCACAAGCCCAAAAACAAACCAGAGCCCCATTCTGAAAACAAGGTGGAGCAGAAGCTCTAACCTGAAACTGAGACTGAAAGCAAAACTGAAAAAGAAATCAAGATATAACCCTAACCACATCCTGAATCCTAGTAGCAGCCTGAAATGGAAACTGTACCCAAGCCCTACCCCGAATCCGAAACCTAACCTGAACCCTTGCCCTGAACCTGAAGCAAAGCCTGAGATATAACCCAAAACTGAAATCAAACCCCAAAGTGAAACTAAACAGAAACCAAACCATAGCCCTAACCCTAAGTACACCTGAATCCGAGTACCAGCCCTAATCAGAATCCATACACGATCCCTATTCAGAACCTATACCTGAACCAGAGACTGAGATTTAATCCAAACCCTAACCTGAATTCCAAACCAAAACTGAAACATTGCTCTTACCCCAGACCTAGCAATGGGTTAACCCAAAAAAGAAACCAAACGTGAACCTGAGCCTGAGACCAAGCCAGAGCCAGAACGTGAGCTGGAACCCGAGCCTGAGCTAGAGTTCTAACCTGAAACTGAAACTGAAAGCAAAACCAAGCCACAGCACAAGCCATAACTGAACCCAACTTCAAAACATAACTTGAACCCTCGTGGGAGCCCTAGCCTAAACTCAGTCCCAGCTCAATCCCAAACCAAAGCCAAAACATGAACGTGAGTTTGAGCACAAGCCTGAACCTATAAAAGAACTCCATCCCCAAAACAAAACCAATCCAGAACTCTAACTCCTAACTGAAACTGAAATAAAAACCTAAATTGAAACTAAGCTAGAGCCCTAACCATAACTGAAGCCTGGTCTGAGTACCAGCCTGAAAATGAACCTGGATAGAGCCCTATCCAATATCCAAACCCAAATCCGAGCCCCAGCCCTAGAACTGTCAGACCCAAACCCAAACAGGATCCCAAACCCGAAGCAGAAACCAAGCAAAAGCCTGAGCCTGATCCTGAGCCAGATTCAGATGGTGAGCCAGAAACTAAATTTGATCCAGAACTCTAACCCCAAACTGAAAATGAACGTGAAACAGAAACCAAGCCATAGCCCTAAACCTAAACAAAGCCCAAATCTGACTACCAGCTCAAACTGGAATCCCTACTGGAGCCCTATTTTGAACCTGTACCTGAACCAGAGACTAAGACTTAATCCAAACCCTAACCCGAATGCAAACCCAAACCCAAACCCAAACCAGAGCCCCAGCCCAAGACCTAGACATAGACAAACATAAACACAAACCTGAACAGGTAAAAAAAAAAATACCTGGGAAAAAGCCTGAGCCTGATCCCAAGCCAGAGTTGGATCGTGAGCCCCAACTCAAGACCAAGTCATAGTTCTGACCCCAAACTGAAACCAAAAGCAAAACCAAGCCATTATCCTACCCCTAAACCTAACCTGAATCTGAGTACCAGCCAGAAACATAACCTGTAACCCAACCATATCACAAACCTGAACCTGAGCCTGAGACTTATCCAAACCTTAACCCAAATGTGAACCCAAACCCTAACTGGAGCCCGAGCCCTAACTCGAAACATATTTAGAACCATTGTGGGACCCTAGCCAAATCTGAGTTGCAGCTCAAGAACAAACCCAAAACCAAATGCAAACGCATGCTCAAGCACAAGCCCAAACCCAAACCAGAGACCCATTCCCAAAACAAGACCAGGCCAGAGCTCTAACCAGAAACCAAAACTGAAAGGATATTTGATATGGACACCAAATGATACCCCTAAACTTAACCGAAGCCTGAGTCCAAGTACCATCATGAAGGAGAACCCATACCTGAGCCCAATCCATACAAGAAACCGAGCAGGAGCCTGATACTTAATCTGAACCCTAACTTGAATGCAATATCGAACCATTACCCAAGCCAGAACTCTAATCGTAACCAAAATTGAAAGCAAAACCAAGAGTGGAATCAAGTCATAGTCCTAGCCCTACCCCTAAAGAAGTCCCAAACCGGAATGTGATGACAAAACTGGAACTGAAACCTAGTGGGAGCCCTAGCTGAGTCTGAGCCCCAGCCTGAGTCCAAGCTCAATCCCGATCTGGAACCAGAGCCCCATCCCGAAAATTAGACAAAACCAAGCTCTAACCTGAAAACTGTAGCCATAGCCCTAACCCTAAACGAAGCCTGAGTCTGAGTACCAGCTCAAAACAGAATTTGTACAGACCCATATGCTGAACCATATCCAAACCAGAGACTGAGACTTAATCCAAACCTTAACCTGAATGCAAACCCAAAACTGAACCCGAGCCCTAGCCCTAGACCTAGCTATAAAAGAACTCAAACACAAACCCAAACATGAAACAGAACCCAAGCAAAATTCTGAGCCTGAGCCAGAGCCAGAGTCGGAATGCCAGCCCAATCTGGAGCCTATGCTGAAGTTGTAAGCCAAAACCAAAACCAAATGCAAAGCCAAGCCATAGCCCAAGCCCTAAATGAAATCCAAATTCATGTACCAGCCTGAAACAGAGTATCCAAGCCCTGTCCCAAACCCAAACAGAAAAGGGACCCCTAGCCCTAGAACTAACCATAACCAAACCTAAACATGATCCTTAACGTGAAGCAGAAACCAAGCAGAAGACTAACCCTGATCCCTATCCATAGCCAGATGGTGAGCCAAACCTAAGCCAAAAATGAAAATGAAAGCAAACTCGATCCGGAAACCAACAATAACCCTAAACCTAAATGAAGCACGAATCCAAGTACCAGATAGAACCCAAATCCATACCCAAGCCATATTTTGAACCTGTACATGAACCAGAGACTAGACTTAATCCAAACTCTTACCCAAATTCGAACCTGGAAAAAAAAATCAAACCCTAGCCCTAGACCTAGCTATATATGAACCCAAACATGAACCCAAACACAAAGAAGAACCCAAGAAAAAGCCCGAGCTTGAGCCTGGTCCGGACTGAAACCTGAGCCAGAAACCCAAGCCCAAGCTGGAGCTCTAACCCCAAACCGAAAGTGAAACCAAACTCTAGCCTTAAAGCTAACCCAAGCCCTAATCCAAGTACCAGCCCGAAATATACCACAGACCTATACCGAACATGAACCCAAGCTTGAGACTTATTCCAAACCCTAAACGGAATGTGAACCCAAACCCCAATCCAAGCCAGGGCTCTACCCAAAACTGAAAACAAATGTGAAACTGAAAGTGACACAGAGCCATATCCCTAATACTACACCTACACCTAAACCGAATGGAAAAGAGATGATGAAACTGGTACAGAAACCTAGTGATAATCCTAGCCAAGTCTGATCCTCAGCCCAGGACAGAACCCAAAACCAAGCCCAAACTCAAACCAGAACCAGAACCTCAGCCCAAACCTAGTCGAGCCTGAGCCCCACCCCAACTGAGCCTGAGCCAGAACTTGAGGCTGACACTCAGCTCTAAACTCCAACAAATTCCAAAGAAGATCCCAAACCTGAACCCAAGCACTATTCCAAACCTGATCAGAGCCCAAGAACAAGAACAATCCTGAGCCCAAACTAAAGCTCGAATGTGAGCCCTTTCCCAAGCTTGAACCCTAACCCAAACCCAAGCACAAACTCGAAATCTAGTGGGAGCCCTAGACAAATCTCAGTCTCAAGTGAAACCCAAACTCAAGGTCTATTAGGAGTGTGTATTCGAGCACAAGCCCAAAACTAAACCAGAGCCCTATCCTGAAAACAAGACCCAACAGGTGCTCTAACCTGAAACTGAAACTGAAAGCAAAATCAAAATGGAAACCAAGCCATACCCCTAATTCTAACCAATGTACGAGTCCAAGTACCAGACAGAAATGGAACCTGTTTCCAAGCCCTAATCCATACCCATGCCTTATCCTGAACTGAAACCCTAGAACTAGGCATAGCTGAATCCAAATGGGATCACAAACACAAAGTAGAAACCTAGCAAAAACTCAGACCTGAGCACAAGCTGGAGACAGATGGTGAGCCTGAAACTGAACCCGAGCTGGAGCTCTAGCCTGAAAACAAAAGTGAAAGCAAATTCGATACAGACACCAAAGCATGTCCCTAACCCTAACCAAAGCCTGAGTCCTATTATTATCACCAACAGGCACCCATAATTGAGCTCAATCCTGAACAAGAACCTGAACCTGAGCCTGATACTTAATCTGAACCATAACCTGAGTGTGAACTTTAACCCTAACCTGAACTGGAACTCTTACGATAACTGAAATCAAAAGTGAATCCGAGAGTGGCACCAAGCCACAGTCCTAGCCGTACACCTAACCACATCCCAAACCAGATCTTGAAGCTAAAATCGGTACCAAAATGTAGCGGGAACCTTAGTCGAGTCTGAGCCCCAGCCCAAGTCCAAGCATGAACCCAAAAAAGAGCCCCATCCTGAAACCAAGACAAATCCAGAGTTCTAACCTGAAACTGAAACCAAAAGTGAAATGGAAATGGATCTTAAGCCATAGCCCTAATCCTAAACAAAACCTGATTCTAGTACCAGCCTGAAATTGGAATCTGTACCAAGTCATAGATTGAGACTTATTCCAAATCCTAACCCAAATGCAAACCAAAAATTGAACGTAAGCCTTATACATAACAAAGCCATAGCCCTATACAACCCAAACATGAACCCAAACATAAAGCCAAACCTGAGTAAAAGCCCAAGACTGAGCCAGAGCAAGAGCTGGAATGTGAGCCCCAAACCAAGCATGAACCAGAGTTCTAACCTGAAACCAAAAGTGAAAGTGAAATCAAGCCATAGACCAAGCACTAACTGATCCTGAACTTGAAACATAACTGGAAACCTAGCAGGAGCCCTAGCCAAATCTCAGGCCCAGATCAAACACAAGACTGAACCAAAACAAGAGCATGAGCTCCAGCACAAGCCCAAACCTGACCAGAGCTCCATCCAGAAAATGAGAATGAGCCAGAGCTCTAAAATGAAACTAAAATCAGAAGCAAAACCAAAATGGAAACCAAGCCATAGCCCTAATCAATAACTGAAGCTGAGTGTGAGTACCAGTACAAAATGGAACCTGTTTTCCAAGCTCTATCCTGAACCTGAATCAGAACCCCAGCTCTAGCCCTAGAACTAGCCATAGCCAAACCAAAACAGGATCCTGAACACAAAATAGAACCTGTGCAAAAACATGAGCCTGAGCCTCAGACACAGCCAGATGGTGAGCTCGAACTCCATCCTAAGCTAGAGCTCTAACCCAAAACCGAAACTGAAATGACATGAAGACATAGCCCTAACCCTAATCTAAACCAGAGTGTGAGGCCCAGACCTAACAAGAACCTGTACCCAAGCTTTCCCCCAACCCGAACTCAAACCATAGCCCTAGCCCTGGAACTAGATTTAGCCAAAACCAAATGGGACTCAGAACATGAAGCAGAACCTTAGCAAAAGCCCGAGCCCGAGCACAAGCCTGAGACGGATGGTGAGCCCTAAACCGAAACTGGTAACATATCAGATATGAACACCAAATCATAACCCTAACCCTAACCCTAACCAAAGCCTGAGTTGGAGTACCATCACGAACTGGAACCCATACTCGAGACCAATCCCAAATGAGATTCTGAACCTGAGTCTGACACTTAACCTGAACCCTAACCTGAATGTGAACCTAAAACCTAACCTGAGCCGGAACTCTAACTGTAACAGAAATTGAAAGCAAAACCAAGAGTGGTACCAAGCCATAGTTGTACCCTACCCCTAAACAAATCCCAAAACAGAACATGAAGCCAATATTGGTACAGAAACCTACTGGGAGTACTAGCTGAGTTTGAGCCCCAGCCCAAGTCCAAGCCCAAGCCCGAACCAAAAAAGAACCCCACCCTGAAAACAAGACTGAGCTGGAGCTCTACCCTGAAACTGAAACCGAAAGCAAAACCAAAAACAAAAAAAAACAAGCTATAGCCCTAACCCTAAACGAAGCCTGTGAAAGAGTACCAGTCCAAAACCGAATTTATACCAAGCCATATCCCAAACCTTAATCCACACCTAAACCCAAATGTGAACACAAAACCGAACCTGACACCTATCCCTAGACCTAGCCATAGATGAACACAAACTCAAATACAAAAATGAAGCAGAACCTGAACAAAAGCCTGAGCCTGAGCCTGAGCCCAAGCCCAAGCCACAGCCAGAATGTGATCCCTAACCCGAGCCTGAGCCAGAGCTCTAACTCAAAACCAAAACTGAAAGTGAAACCTGGCCATAGCCCAAGCCCCAAAAGAACCCAAACTCAAAACATAACTCAAAACCTAGCAAGAGCCCTACCTGAATCTCAGGACCAGCTCGTGCCAAAGCCCAAGATAAAATGTGAGTGGAAACTGGAGGGCGCACCCAAGCAAAAGCCTAGGCCGAATTTGAGACCGAGCTGGAACTCTCACCCAAAAACTAAACTGAAAGGAAAAGTGAAACAGAAGCCAAGCCATATCCCTAACCCTAACCAAAGCCCTAGTCAGAAATACAGCCCAAATGGAACCTGTACTTGAGCCCTATCCCAAACCCTAACCTGAGCCAGAGCCCTAGCACTCTAACTAGCCATATCCAAACCCCAACAGTATCCTGAACACGAAGCAGAAACCAAACAAATGCCTGAGCCTGATCCCTAGCCAGAGTTGGATGGTGAATCAGAACCTGAGCCTGAGCCAGAGCTCTAATACATAACCAAGATGGAAAGTAAAACCAAAATGGAAACCAAGCCATAGACTTAACCCTAAACAAAGCCCGAATCTGAGTACCAACCTGAACTGGAATCTATACCGGGCCCTATTCTGAACCCATATCTGAACCAGAGACCGAGATTTAATCCAAACCCTAACCTGAATGCAAACCCGAAATGGAAACTGAGCTCTAGCCCAGACCTAGTCATAGCTGAAAATGAAACATGAACCAGAAAAAGAAGCTGAACCCGACCAGAAGCCTGAGCTTGAACCTGAGTTAGAGCTGGATCATAAGCCCAACACAAGTCCAAGCCTGACCTCTAACCCAAAACCAAATCTGAAGACAAAATCAAACCATAGTCCTAGCCCTAACCCAAACCCAGTCCCAAATCCAAAGACCACCCTGAACCAGAACCCATACCCTAGACCTATCTTGAACTTGAAACTGAGCCTGAGACTTAATCTGAACCCTAACCCAAATGTGAACCCGAGTACTAACAGGAGATGGATCTCTAACTGATTCTGAAACTGAACACAAATCCAAAAGTGACACTGAGTCATTAACCAAGCCCTACCCCTACCCCTAAATTGTACTGAAATGTGATGGTGAAACTGATACCTAAGCCTGGCAGAAGTCCTAGCTGAGTCTGCACCCAAGCCCAAGTCCAAGCCCAAGCCCAAACCGGAAAGAGAACCCGTTCCGAAAGGACACCAAGCTGGAGCACTAACCAGAAATTAAAAAATGAAAGTGAAACTGAAGTAGAAACCAAGCCATAGCCCTAACCTTAAAGGAAAACTGAGTCCAAGTACCAACCTGATCCAAAATTCCTACCGAGCCATATCTTGAACCCGTACCTGAACCAGAGTCTGAGACTTAATCCAAACTCTAACCCGAATGCAAACCCATACCTGACCCGAGCCCTAGCCCTAGAACTAGCCATAGCCAAAGCCACACTGGTTCAAAAAACGAAGCTGAACCCAAGCAAAAGCCTGAGCCTGATCCCAAGCTAGAGCAAGATGATGATCCCAAACCTGAGACTGACCCAGAGCTGTAACTTGAAATCAAAACTGAAAGTGAAACCAAAATAGAAAGCAAGCCATAGCCCTAACCCTAAAGGATGACCAAATCCGAGTACCAGCCTGAACTGAAATCCATACCCAAGCCCTAAACTAAACCCATACCCAAACCAGAGATTGAGACTTAATCCAAAACTTTATCCAAATGCGAACCCGAAATCCAACCCAAGCCCTAGCCCTATATCTTGCCATAGACAAACACAAACATGAACCCGAACATGAAGCAAAAGCCCGAGGTTGAGCTTGAGGCAGAGTTAGATTGTGAGCCTGAATCCAAGCCTAAGCTGGAGCTCTAACCCCAAACCAAAACTGAAAGTGAAACCAAATTATAGCCCTAGCCCTGACCCAAACCCAACCCCGAATCTGAGTACCAGCCTGAATCAGAACCCATACCCAAGCCTGTCCTGAACTCAAACCCAAGCCTGAGACTTTATCCAAACACTTCCCCAAATGGCAACCCTAACCCTAACCTGAGCAGGAGCTCTAACCAAAACCAAAACCAAATGAGAAATCAAAAGTGACACTGAGACATAGTCCTAGCCCTGCCCCATCCCTGAACTGAACTGAAACATGATAACGAACACTTTACCAAAAGCTAGCAGGAGTCCTAGCCATGTCTGCACCTCAGCCCAAGAACAAACCCAAAACCGAACCCAAACTCTAACCAGAACCCGAACCCAAGCCGGATCCTAGTGGAGCCTGAGCCTCATCCAGAGCCCAAGCCCGAGACAGAACTCAAGAACTAGTAATAGCCAAACCCTAACAGGATACCGAACATTAAGCAGAACCTGTGCAAAGCCCAAGCCTGAACCCAAGACAGAACCAGATGTTGAGCTTGAAACCGAGCTCAAGCTGGAGCTCTAACTTGAAACCAAAATCAAAAGGGAAACCAAAATGACACCAAGACATATCCATAGCCCTAATTGAAACAAGAGTCCACATCTCAGCCTGAACTGGAACCCATACCTGAGCATTAATCCGAACCCAAACTGCTGCCCTATCCTTAGAATTGATCATAGTCAAACAAATATGGGATCACAAACAGGAAGCAGAACCCTAGCAAAATCTCATCTGAGCATGAGCTGGAAATGGATGGTGAGTCTGAAACCAAACCTGAACCAAAGCTCTAATTCCAAACTGAAACTTAAATTAAAAGCAAAACTAAAACAGGAATCAAGTCATAGCCAAAATTGAAACCAAAAGCAAATCCCAAAAGGACAGTATATCATACTCCAATCTTAACCGAAGCCTGAGTCTGAGTACTATCATGAACGAGAACCCATTCCGGAGGCCAATCCCAAAAAATAACCCAAAACCAAGCCTGATACTTAATATGAACCCTGACTTGAATGTGACCCGAACCCTAACCCGAGCTGGAACTCTATCTGTACCCAAAATCTAAAGGGAAACCGAGAGTGGCAACAAGGCATAATCCTAACCCTACCCCTAACCAAATCCCAAACTGGAATGTGAAGCCACAATGGGTACCGAAACCTAGCAGGATCCCTAGACAAGTCTCAGTCCCAGCCTAAGTAAAAGCCCAAGCCCAAACTAGAAAAAGGCTCCATCACTAAACTGAGACCAAGCTGGAGCACAAACCTGAAACCAAAATCTTAAATAATACCGAAATGGAAACCAATCCGTAGCCCTAAACTTAAACTATGCCTGACTCCAGCTCTTGAGCCAGAGCTGGAATGTGAGCTGGAACCCATACCTGAGCAAGAACTTGAACTCAAAATGAAAACTGAAAGCAAATCCAGTAAGACACCAAATCATACCCCTAATACTAACAGTAGCCTAAGTATGAGTGCCATCATGAATGGGAACCCATACCAGAACCCAATCCCAAAGAAGAACCCAAATCTAAGTGTGATACTCAATCTCAACCATAACCTGAATGTGAGCCTGAATCCCAACTCAAGCCGGAACTATAACTGTAACCAAAATTGAAAGTGAAACTGAGAGTGGCACCAAGTCATAATTCTAGCACTACCCCTAACCAAATCTCAAACTGGAGCATGAATCCAAAACTACTACTGAAACCTAGTGCGAGCCCTAGCCGAGTCTGAGCTCTGGCCCAAGTAAAACCAAAAGCCCAAACTGGAAAAAGTCCTCATCCCAATACCAAGACCAAGCTGGAGCTCTAACCTGAAACCAAAACTGAAAGTGAAATAGAAATGAAAACCAAGCCATAGCCCTAACCATAAATGAAGCCTGAGTGTGAGTACCAGCTCAAAACAGAATCCATATCGAGCTATATCCCAAACCCTTACTCAAACCAGATACAGTCTTAATCCAAATCCTAATCCTAATCTGAATGTGAACTCAAAACTGAACATGAACCCTAGCCCTAAACATAGCCATAGACAAACTCAAACATGAACTCGAACATGAAACAGAATTCCAGTAAAAGCCCAAGCCTGAGCCTGAGCCAGAGCCACAATGTGAGCCAGAACCCGAAGCCAAGCTGAAATGGAAACTAAAAGCAAATCCAATTCATAGCACAACCCTAACCGAAGCCCAAGTTCGAGTACCAGCCCGAAAAGGAACCTCTTCTCTAGCCTATCATGAACCCAAAACTGAATTCGAACCCTATCCCTTGAACTAGCCATAACCAAACCCAAACAGAATTCCGATCATGAAACAGAAACCAAGCAAAAGCCTGAGCCTGATCCTGAGCCTGAACCAGATGGTTAGCCCGAACCCGAGCATGATCCAGACCTCTAACCCAAAACTGAAACCAAAAGTGAAACCAAGCCATAGCCTAAGCACTAACCAAACCTGAACTTGAAACATAACTTGAACCCTAGTGGGAGCTCTAGCTGAATGTCAGGCCCAGCTCAAGTCCAAGTCCTAACTGAACCTGAACTCCAAACATAACTCAAACCCTAGAGGGAGCCCTAGCTGAATCCCAGGCCCAGTTGAAGTCCAAGCCCTAACCAAACCCAAACTGGAAACATAACTCGAACCCTAGCAGGAACTCTAGCTAAATCGCAGGCCAAGCTCAAGTCCAAGCCTGGGCCAAAACGTGAGCTCAAGCTCGAACACAAGCCCAAAGCCAAACCAGAGCCCCATCTTAAAAACAAGAATGAGCAAGAGCTCTAACATGAAAACAAAACCTGAAGCAAAACCAAAATGGAAACCAAGCCATATCCCTAACCCCAAGAGAATCCCAAGTCCAAGTACCAGCTCGAAATGGAACCTGTACTGGAGCCCTATTCCCAAACCTGAAACTAAACCCAAGGCCTAGCCCTAGAACTAGCCATAGTGGATCCCAAACATGATTCTGAACACAAAGCAGAAACCAAGCAAATGCATGAGCCTGATCTCCAGCCAGAGTCCGATGGTAAGCAGATCCCGAGCCAAAGCCAGAGCTCTAATCCAAAACAAAAACCGAAAGTGAAACTGAAATGAAAACCAAGCCATAGCCCTAAGCATAAATGAAGCTCAAATCCTTGTACTAGTATGATCCAGAATCTGAGCCCTTACCCAAACCAGAGACTGAGAATGCAAACCCTAACCCTAATTCAAATCTGAAATTGAATCCAAGCCCTAGCCCTAGAACTAGCCATAGACAAACCCAAACACAAACAAGAACATGAAGCAGAACCCGACCAAAACACCAAGCCTGAGCCCCAGCCAGTGCACTATCATGAGCCTGAAACATAGCCCAAGCCAGAGCGCCAACCCAAAACCAAATTCAAAAGTGAAACCAAACACTAGCTCTAGCCCTAGCCCTAAACCTAACCCAAGCTTGAATCCCAGTATCAGTTCAAACCGGAACCCGTATGCCAATTCTATCTCAAATCAGAACCTGAGTTTGACACTTTATCAAAACCCTAACTTGAAAGTGAACCCAAAACTTAACCTAAGCTGTAGCTCTGATTGAAAGCAAAACCAAATGCAAAACCAAAAGTCACACCAAGCCATAGCACTAGCTCTACCGCTATTGCTAAACCAAACCAAAGCATGATGACAAAACCCATACCTAAACTTTGCAGGACTTCGAGCTGAGTCTGAGCTTCAACCCAAGACAGAACCCAAAATCAAGCCCAAACTCAAACAAGAACCGGAACCCAAGCCCAACCCTGGTCAAGGTTGAGCCACATCTCGAGTCAGAGCCCAAGCCCTATCCCAAACCTGATCCAGAGCCCAAGCACAAGCCTGAGCCTGTGCCCAAACTAGAGTTCGAACATGAGCCTGATCTGAGCTCCAGACCTAACCTGAACCCTAGCCTGAACTCACAACATAACTTGAACCCAAGCAGGAGCCCTAGCCATAATTCAGTCCCAGCTTAAGCCCAAACCTGAATAAAAATGTGAGCATGAGCTTGAGTACAAGCCCAAACTGAGCCAGAGCTCTAACCTAAAAATGAAACTGAAAGCAAAACCAAAATGGAAACCAAGCCACATCCCTAACCCTAATAGAAGTGAGTACCAGCTCAAAACATAACCTGTACCTGAGCCCTATCCTGAACCCGAACCCAAACCCGAACCCAAGCCTTAGCCCTAGAACTAGTCATAGCCGAATCCAAACAGGATCCTGAACACGAAGCAGAAACCTAGCAAAAACCTGAGCCAGAACCCTAGCCAGAACTCAATAGTGAGGCAGAACATAAGCCAGAGCTGGAGTTCTAACATGAAACCAAAACCAAAAGTAAAACTGATACAGAAACAAAGCCATAGCTCTTACACTAAACAAAGCCTGAATCTGAGTAGCATCCCCAAAAGGAATCCATACCCAAGCCCAATCCTAAACCCATACCCAAACTAGATACTGAGACTTAATCCAATCCTAACTCGAATGTAAACATGAAACTGAACCCAAACCCTAGCCCTAGCCATACACAACATGAGGCAGAACCCAAGCAAAATATCAAGCCTGAGACCAAGCCAGAGCTGGATCATGAGCCTGCCCTGAGCCTGAGCCAAAGCTATAACATGAAACCGAAACTGAAACTGAAAGCAAAACCAAGCCACAGCCCTTGACCTAACCCTAATCTAAGCCCAAATTAGAGTATCAGCACGAACCAGAACCCATACCCTAGCCATATCCCAAACCCAAACCCAAGTCGGAGACTTAATCCAAAACCTAACCCGAATGTGAACCTGAACCTGAACCCTAACCTGAGCCAGAGCTCTAAACGAAACTGAAAGCAAAATAGAATGTGAAACCGAAAGTGACACTGAGCCAGCTCTAGTCCTCCTCCTATCTCTAAACCAAACTGAAACAGGTATCTAAACGTAGCAGGCATGCTAGCCGAGTCTGAGCCTCAGCCCAAGACAAAAACCGAAATCAAGCCCAAACTCAAACCAGAAGTGGAACCTGAGCATGACCCTAGTGGAATCTGAGCCTCACCCCGAACCTGAACCTGAGCCAAAATTGAGGCTGAAACCCACCCCTAAACTCCAACCATGCCCAAACAGAACTCGAACCCAAACTCGAGCCCTCATCCTACACAATCCAGTGTCCAAGCACAAGCCAGATCTTGAGCCAAAACTGGAATTCAAACATGAGCCCAAGTCTGAGCTCAAGCCATAACCCAAACTTGATCCCAAACTTGAAATATAACTCAAAACCTAGTGGGAGCCCTAGGCAAATCTCAGTCCCAGCTCAATCCCAAATGTGAGCATGAGCTTGAACACAAGCCTAAACCCAAACCAGAGCCCTATCCTGGAAACTAGATAGAGTAGGAGCTCTAAAACAAAATAGAAACCAAAAGCAACAGCAAAATGGAAACGAAGCCATAGCCCTAATCCTAACTGGAGTCTGAGTACTAGCCTGAAATGGAACTGGTCTCTGAGCCCTATCCCAAAGTCAAACATGAAGCTTAGTTCTAGCCCTAGAAGTAGCCATAGCCAAACCCAAACAAGACCCATAACACGGTGAAGAACACATCAAAACCAAGCCTGAGTACAAAATGGCACCAGATGGTGAGCTCGAACCTGAGCCCAAGATGAAGCTGGAGCCGGAGACAGATGGGGAGCCCAAAACTGAGCCCGAAGCAGAGTTTTAAACCATAACTGAAACCAAAATGGACACCAAACCATAGCCCTAACCCTAACCAAAGCCTGAGTCTGAGTACCATCAAGAACAGAAACCCATACCCAAGCACAATCCCGAACAAGAACCCGAACTTGAGCCTGATGCTTAATCTGAACCCTAACCCGAATGTGAACCCAAACCAGTACCTGAGCCCAAACCCTAACCGTATCAGAAATCAAAAGCAAAACTGAGAGTGGTGGCAAAAAGCCATAGTCCTAGCCCTAATCCTCATGAAATCATAAACCAGATGTGAAGCCAACCCCCATACAGAAACCTAGCAGGAGTCCTAGCCAAGTTGAACTCCAGCCCCAGTCCAAGCCAAAGCATTAACCAAAACCCGATCCTGAAACCAAGACCAAACCAGAGCTCTAACCAAAAACTGAAACTGAAATGGAAACCAATTCAAAGCCCTAACCCTAAACAAAGCCTGAGTCTTAGTACTAGCCCAAAATGGAATCCTCACCGAGCCATATCCCAAACACATACCCAAACCAGAGTCTGAGACTTAATCCTAACCCTAACCCAAATGTGAACCCAAGCCTTAGCCATGGATGAACCCAAACACGAACCCAAACATGAAGCAGACCCCAGCAAAAGCCAGAGCCAGAATGTGACCCTGAACCCGAGCCTGACCCAGAGCTCTAACCTGAAACAGAAACTGAAAGTGAAGCCAAGAAATACCCCAAGCCTTATCCTAACCTGTCTCGAAACTGAAAGTGACACTGAACCATAGCACTAGCCCTACCCCCACCCCTAAAGCAAACCAAAATATTAGGATGAAGTCAGGACCTAAACCTAGTGGGAGTTGTAGCCAAGTCTGAGCCTCAGCCCAAGGCAGAATCCAAAACCTAGCCCAAGCCATAGCCCTAATCCTAACCTAAGTCATAGGAAACTTCACCAGAAATACCTCCTAAGTTCCAATGATCACTGTGGTGAAAAATTACCTTCATAATACAAACAAAGAAGCTGGGTGTGGTGGTGCACGCCTGTAATCCCAGCATTTGGGAGGCTGAGACCAGATGATCCAGGTGCGTGGCCAGCCTCAGCTACCTAGTGAGGCACTCTGCAACTTAGTGAGACCCTGTTTCAAAATAAAGAATAAAAAATAGGGCTTGGGGTAAGCTCAGAGGTAGAATGCCCCTGAGTTCAATCCCTAGTGCCGCAAAAAAAAAAAAAAAAAAAAAGGAATGTAAGCATGTCTTAAGAAGGGACAGCAGGAACAGAGACTTGTTGAGCAGCTCAGCAGAACAGAGGAGTCTGCACCCACGATCCTTAGATAAACCAAGGGTCTTGAGAATCACACTCCCTGAGGTTAATTCTTTGAACTGAAACCCTTCCAAGAGGCACAGGACATGGAAGAGACAGGCCTTGTCCCTGAGTGAGGGCTCCTATGCAGGACTGTCATGATTGTGACTGAGATTCCTGAAGTCTTTTTTTGTGTGTGTGATTTTCCTGCTGAGGGGAGACTACGAGTTTCAAACACTCAAAGGCCTGTAGTGAGTAGAATAATGTTCATCTTTTTTATCATGGGGAAAGTTTTCCACAATGTATGATGACTGTTACCTCAAAGGGGTCAAGTGTCATTGGGGGAAGGGAGGGTGGAGAAGGGAAGTAGAGCCTGCCCTTCTGTCAGGGACCATTTATGGCAACCTGGAAAATAGTTTGCTTAGTGGAGGACCTTCCTTTCCTGTCATGAATCTTCATCATTCTCACATATTATTCTTTCTTTTTGTCCCAGCATCAAGTACCATCTGCTAAGTGAGCAGCAGAGAGCAGATAAAGATGAGCAAAGCTGCAAAAACTTGGGCAAGCCACATCCACACCACAGTCATTGCAAATGAGCCTTCTTCATTAGAACATTAACAAATGAGAGACTCATGTTCAAACTGCCAAAGTCACAGACAGAATGGAAGCTGGAAATTGTCCTAGGTTTACAATTCTGGCAGAAAATCAAGGGATTAGATGAGCACTCCTCACTATGATAAGAAAAGCTGCCTTCACCATCGAATAGATTCCCTCTGCCATTTTGCATTTCTCACAGCAATGTAGGGACATCAGCAGAAGATTTCAAATGATCACATCTTTCATACTGCAGTCTGACCATCTTTTTAGTTCCCACAGCATCCTAGAGAAACCCTGTTTCAAAATAAAAATACAAAGGGCTTGGTGTGTAGCAAGGAGGTAGCATGTGCCTGTGTTCAATCCCCAGTATGGAAGAAAGAAGATGGATGGATGGATAGATAGATGATAGATAGATAGATAGATAGATAGATAGATAGATAGATAGATAGATGAAAGAAAAACTATAGCTTACCCTTGGGTTGAGAAAAGATGGAAGAGAGGAGCACATGTAGGGACAGGAGAAGGCCCTGTCTACCTCTGTCCCCTCATCTCCTTGGAGGAGGTGTGGCTGCAGCTCTGGGATGACAGAGTTCTCCCAGTCACCAAGACTGGAGCTGGCCTGCATCCATGGAAGCTGGAAGGCAGGGAGCCATTGGCTGCTTCTGCCAGCAAGAAACCCCCAGCCAGGGCACAGGTGGGCCAGGCTGGCTGGCCAGGGAACTGCTGGCTGGGACCAGCACCATGACAGTCCATGATGTCCAGGTGTGAGCCTGCAGAGACACCTGTGCTGTGGTTAAGGAACAGAAACTCGCTGAACCTGGGTAAAAGCCCTTTCCTCATCTGGTGTTCTTCCAGCGCCCTCTAGTGACAGAACTTCACATCACAAAGTTGGAATGGAGTCAACTGAGAGCAAGGTGAGGAGGGTGGATTGGGAACTGAGTCCAATGTCAACAATGGGATGGTTGTAAATGGAAAACTAAGATGTGGAACAAGGCCCACAGTGTGCCATTATTTTTGCAAAGCCTGAGAGGTCTGTATGTTCACGTATTCTCGAGTTTGCAAAAGGAAACCCAGTGGTGGGAGGACCTAGAAGTGATTCCCTTGAGAGCAGAAAGGAGTGTGACAGAAAGGTGGAGGGGTTGGTGATGGAAGGGACATTTTCTGAGAACCTCCTTTCATGCAGTTTAGAGTTTTGAAAGTGTTTTATATGTTCAAAAATTGTAATTATATGAAAAAAGAAAAAACAAACCCAAAGTGTTTGCTACCTATTCAACATCAACAAGTAGCAGCTCTCACGTTTGCAGGTGGAATGGCTTCCTGCACACTTCACGCCAAGGCCAAATTGGGACCTTGCTTTGAAAGGACATAATCCTGTTTACAGGATGCTGTGAACCAGAGACCACATGGCACCGGTGTCTCCTCCAAATCCAGGGCAGAGGGGTTCATGGACAGAGATGAAATGGAAGTGAGCAGGCTACTGTCGCATGACACCTTGGGACCCCAGCACAGAAACGTGGCTCCTGTCCCAACATCAGTGGGCTCTATTCTTTTGGTGGGCTAGGATCCAAGGAGGGGTGCTTCCTCCAGAAGACACACAAAAGGCACTACTGAATTCCAGGATAACACTGTCACCTGCAAATATTGGGCTCCATATGCCATGGAGGCAACAATAATCAAGAGTTTACCACACTGGTTGAAGGGTGTTGATGCCAAGAGCCTAGGCTGCTGCTATGCAAGGAAGCAAGGCAGATTATGTTTCTCCCAAGGCATTATCTTGGGTATCTCTTAGTACTTCCATTCCCCATAGCAATGTTTAATGGGAAACTGCCAGATAACGAGCTTGAGTGCTGCTAGCTTTGCTCATTTTCTCTTCCCTTGTTATATGTATATGTATTTGAGTGTTACTTCCTACTTTTAAAAAATTTTTTGATGGCAGGTGTTTTAAGTGAGATTTACAATTCGGTTCTTAGGTGACAGAATATTTGGAAGAGCTAGGACTAAATTTGATGAGTCAACCGACTAACCCATAATGTACATCAGTGACTCCTGGAACTGTGGGTCTCATTGTGGGGAGAGGGGGAGAAAGTTCTTCACCAGTATGAAGTGTAGCTGTTTCTTGTTAGGTAGAAACACATTTCATTGTTTTACAGAATTTCAGACAAGAGTAGAACGTGCACATGGAAGCTAAGTAGTCAAAGAGGTAGGGCGATGGTAGTTAATGACATTTCTTCTCTCGGCTCAGAGTCCAGTGATCACCCATGTCTGTTTTCTGACTTGAGTGGACTGCATGCACTGTTCCTCTCATGGAGTTAAATTCAGGCTTTTGAACTTAGGTGCAAATACTGAGGGTGTATAGGTGTGTGAGTGTGTGTGTGTGTGTGTGTGTGTGTGTGTGTGTGAGTGTGTGTGTGTGAGAGAGAGAGAGAGAGGAGAGACAGAGACTGAGGATTGAACTTTTCATGTGTTCTACCTTTGTATTACACTGCCAGTCCTATTTTATGTTTTTATTTTGAAAAAGGGCCTGGACTCAAACTTGCAGAGGCTGGACTCAAACCTGTGATCTGCCTGTCTCAGCCTCCCAAGTATGGGGATTACAGGTGTATGCTACCAAGTCCACCTTTGAAAGTGTCCATTTCTATTACTTTATTTATTGGGAATGGGTTCTGAGCTCAAACTGGAAACTGAAACTGAAACCTAACCTAAATGACACCAAGACATAGCCTTAATTCTTATTGAAACCTGAGTCCCAGCCCAAACCCAAACAGGTACCTGAGCAGTATCCTGAACCCTAACTTGAACCACAGCCCTATGCCATAACTAGCCTTAGAAGATCCCAAACGGGATCCTGAATACAAAGCAACCCTAGCAAAAGGCTGAGCATGAGCATGAGCTGGAGATGGATGGAGAAACCCGAAATCGAGCCCAAACGAGAGATTTTACCCAAAAATGAAACCAAAAGCAAGTCTGATATGGGCACCAAATCATACCCATAACCCTATCTGAAGCCTGAGTCTGAGTACTATCATGAACAAGAACCCACACGCAAACCCAATCCCAAACAAGAACTCAAACCCAAGCCTGATACTTAATCTGAACCTAACCCAAATATGAACCCTAACCCTAACCCAAGCCAGAACTCTAAATGTAACCAAAATCAAAAGTGGAACCAAGAGTGGCACCAAGCCATAGTTTTAGCCTTTTCCATAACCAAATCCCAAACCAGAAGGTGAAGCCAAAACCATTACCAAAACCTATTGGGAGCCATGACTCTGAGCCTTAGCCAGAGTCCAAACTCAAGCCTGAACTGGTAAAACAACCCCATCCCCAAACCGAGACAAAGCCAGAGCTCTAACCAAATACCAAACGGAAACCAAGCCATAGCCCTAACCCTAAACAAAGCCAATTTTGAGTACCAGCCCAAACCAGAATCCATATCTGAGCCCTATCCCAAACCCATACCAGAACCAGAGACTGACACTTAATCCAGCCCCTAACCCGAATGTGAACCTGAAACTGAACTCAAACTCTACCCCTAGACCTAGCCATAGATGAACTCAAACATGAAGCAAAACCGAAGAAAAAGCCCAAGCCTGAGACTGAGCCAGAGCCATAATGTGAGCCTGAATCTGAGTCTGAGCCAGAGATCTACCCCTAAACAAAAACCAAAGCAAAACCAAACCATAGCCGTAGTCCTAATGTTAACCCAAGCCTGAAACCACACACTATTCTGAAACTGAACCCATACCCCAGCCCTATCATGAACTCGAACTTGAATCTGAGACTAAATTCAAACCGTAACACAAATGTGAACCCCAACACTAACCCGAACCAGAGCTCTAACAGAAACTGAAACTGAATGTGAAACCAAAAGTGACACATAGCTATAGCCATAGCCCTACACCTATCCCTAGACAGAACTGAAATGTGACAATGAAATCAGTACCTAAACCTAGTGGGAGTCCTTGCCGAATCTGATTCTCAGCCCGAGAAAGAACCTGAAACCTAGCCCAAACTCAAACCAGAATGAAAACCCTAGTCCAACCATAGTCGAGTTTGAGCCCCACCCTAAGCCCGAGCTTAGCCAGAACTCGAGGGTGAGACTCAATCCTAAACTCCAACTGAGCCAGAAACAGAACCTGAATCCAAACCAGAGCCCTATTTCAAACCCAATCCAGAGTCTGAGCTTAAGCCCAATCCTGAGCATAAACTAGAGCTCAAATTTGAGCCCTAGCCAGGGCACGAGAGCTACCCCGAACTCCAGCTCAGACTCAAAACATAACTCGAACCCTAGCAGGAGACCTAGCCAAAACTCAGCCTTCACTCAAGCCCAAACCTGAGCCCAAACGTGAGCATGAGCTCAAGCACAAACCCAAACCAGAGGCAAAGCCCCATCCCCAATATGAGATAGAACTGAAGATCTAACCTGAAAGCAAAACTGAGACAGAAACCAGGCCAAAGCCCTAACCCTGAAGGAAGCCTGAGTCCAAGAACCAGCCAGAAACAAAATCCGTACTGAGTCATATCCTGAAACATACCCAAAACAGAGACTGCAACTTAAGCCAAACCTTTACCAAATGCGAACCTGAAACTGAACATGAGCCCTAGCCCTAAACCTAACCACAGATGAACCTAAACATGAACCTGAATGTGAAGCAGAACTCTAGCAAAAGCCCAAGCCTGAGCCCAAGGCTGGGCCAGAATGTGAGCCTGAATCCAAGTCCAAGCTGGAGCTCTAACCTGAAATTGAAATTGAAAGTAAAGCCAAGCCATAGCCTAAGCCCTCATCAAACCAGAAGTGGAAACATAACTCGAGCCCTAGAGAGAGCCCTAACCAAACCTCAGGCCCAGCTCAAGTTCAAGCCCAAGCCAAAACACAAGAGTGAACTCAAGCACAAGTCTGAAACCAAACCAGAGCCCCATCACAAAAATGAGACTGAACTAGAGCTCTAACAAGAAACTGAAACTGAAAGCAATACCAAAACAGAAAACAAGCCATAGCCCTAACCCTAACTGAAGGTTTAGTCTGATTACTAGTCCAAAAAGGGACCTGTACCCGAACCCTATCCTGAACTTGAACCAGAGTCCCAGACCTAGAAGTAGCCATAGATGATACCAATCCAGATCCCAAACACAAAGCAGAAACTGAGCAAAAGCACAATGGTGATACCAAATCCAAGCCTGAGCTCGAGCTCTAATCCAAAACTGAATAAGAAACCAAAAAGAAAACCAAGCCACAGCCCTAACTCTAAACACAGCCTGAGTCCAAATACCAGCCTGAAACAGAATCTGTACAGAACCATATCCCAAATCCATACCTGAACCAGGGACTGAGATTTAATCCAAACACTCACACAAATAAGAACTCAAAACTGAGCCTGAGCCCTACCCATAGTCTGAGATGAACCCAAACATGAGCCTGAACATGAGCCCAAGCTGGAGCTCTAACCCAAAACTGAAACCAAAAGTGAAACCAAGCCATAGCACAAGCACTAACCGAACCCGATCTTGAAACATAACTCAAACCCTAGCAAGAGCCCTAGCAAAATCTCAGGCCCCACTCCAGCCCCAGCCTGAGATAAAATCCAAGTGCAGGCTTGAGCACAAGCCTGAACCTGAACCAAAGCCCCATTCCAAAAATGAGACTGAGCCAGAGCTCTAAACCAAAACTGAAACTGAAAGCAACACCAAAATGGAAACCAAGCCATAGCCCTAAACCTAACTGAAGCCCGAGTCTGAGAATCAGCCCAAAACAGAACCTGTACCTGAGCCCTATCCCAAACCAGAACCCTATCCCTAGAATTAGCCATAGTCAAACTGAAACAGGATCCCAAACACGAAGCAGAAACTAAGAAAAAGCTCTGAACTTGATTCCTAGCCAGACCGCATTGTGAGCCCAAACCTGAGCCCAAGTCAGAGCTCTAACCAGAAACCAAAAATGAAAGTGATACTGAAACTAAAACCAAGCCATAGCTCAAACTATAAATGAAGCCTGGGTCCAAGTATTAGCCTGAACCAGAATCTGTATCGAGACATATCCCAAACCTATAAGCAAACCAGAGACTGAGACATAACCCAAACCCTAACTCGAATGCAAACTCAAATCCAAATCCAAGCCCTATTCCTAGAACTAGCCATAGACGAAACTAAACATGAACCTGAACACAAATCAGAACCAATCAAAAGCCCAAAACTGAACCCAAGCCAAAGCAAGAATGTAAGCCCAAACCTAAGGCCAAGAGGAAGCTCTAATCTGAAACCAAAACCAAAAGCTAAACCAAACCATACCCCTAGCCTTTACCAAACCCAATCTTGAAATATAACTAAAAAACTAGAAGTAGTCCTACTCAAATCTCAGACCCAGCTCAAGCCCAAACCCTAGCTAAAATGTGAACACAAACTCAAGCACAAGCCCAAACCTGAACCAGAGCCCCATCCCCAAAACAAGACCAAGTCAGAGCTGTAACCTGAAATGAAAGCTGAAAGCAAAACCAAAACAGAAACCAAGCCATAGCCCTAATCCTAACTGAAGCCCGAGTTCAAGAACCAGCCAGAAATGGAACCTATACCCGAGCCATATCCCAAATCCAAACCTGAACCCTAGCCATATCCTGAACCCATACCAGAACCAGAGACTAAGACTTAATCCAAACCCTAACCAAATTGCAAACCCAAAACTGAACCCAATCCCTAGACCTAGACTTAGCCATAGATGAACCCAAACAAGAACCTGAACATGAAGCAAACCAAGCCAAATCCAAGCCTGAGTTCAAGACAGAGCCAGAATGTGAGATCGCACCCAAGCTCAAGGTGAAGTTCCATAGCCCAAGCAATAAGTGACCCCTACCCAAATCTCAGCCTCAACTCAAGCCCAAATCTGAGCCAAAACACCAATGTGATCTCCAGCACAATCCCAAACCTGAAAGAGAGCCCCATCCCGAACAAGAGACCGAGCAGGGCCTCTAACCCGAAACCAAAACCAAAAGCAAAATCAAGCCATAGCCCTAGCCCTAAACCTAACTCAATCCTGAAACAGAGTACCAGCCTGAACTGAAACCTGTATCCCAGCCCTATCCTGAGCCCAAATTCAAACCGGAGACTTAATCTGAAACCTAACCTGAATGTAAACCCAAACTCTAACCTGAGTCGGAGCTCTAAACAAAACTAAAACCAAATGCAAAACTGAAAGCGACAGTGAGCCATAACCCTAGCCTTATCCCAAGCCCAAACTCAAATCAAAGCCAGAATTCTAAAACTTGAATGTGAGCCTGAACTGCAGCTCAAGCCCTAACCCAAACCTGAGCCCAAACACGAAACAAAAGTCAAACCTGGAGGGATCCCTAGCCAAATCCCAGCTCCAGCTCAACCCAAACCCAAATCAAAATACAAGCGTGAGCTCAAGCACAATCCCGAACCTAAACCAGAGCCCCATCCCCAAACCAAAACTGAGCTGCAGCTATAACCCGAAAGTGAAGCCAAAAGGAAAACCCTAACCCTAACCAAAGCCCGAGTCCAAGTACCAGCCCATACTGGAACCCATTTTCAAGCTTCTGAAATTAACTCAAACCATAACTGAACCCAAGTAAAATCCAAACAAGAAGCAGAACCAGCGCAAAACCCTGAGCCTAAGCCCAAGATGGAGCCAGAAGGTGAGCCCACACCCCAGCCCAATCATGAGCTCTAACTCAAAACTGAAACTGAATCAGACAACAATCAGACATAGCTGTTACCCTAACCACAGCCTGAGTCCAAGTACCAGCCCCATCAAGAACCTGTACCTGAGCCCAATTCCAAGCCCAACCTAGAGCCTGAACTCAAGCCCAAACTCGAATCCAAACCTGAGCCCAAACTTGAAACATAACTCAAACCCTAATGGGAACCCTCACCAAATCTCAACCCCAGCTCAAGCCAAAGAGAAACCAAGCCATAGTCCTAACCTTAACCAAAGCCCGAATGGGAGTACCAGCCTGAATCAAAACCTGTACCTGAGCTCTACACTGAACTCTTAGATGAACCCCAAGTCTGAGTCTTTATCCAAACGCAGCCTCAAAAGTGAACCCAAACCCTAACCATAGTGGGAACTCTAACTGAAAATGAATGCAAAACTGAAAGTGGTGCCAAGCCATAGCCCTACCCCTATCCTTAACCAAATCCTGAACCAGGATAAGCCGAAACTGACACTGAAACCTAGTAGGAGACCTAGCCAAGTCTGATTCCCAGGCCAAGTCCAAACCCAAGCCCGCACATGAATCAAAGCCCCATTCAGAAACCAAGATGGACATGGAACTCTAACCTGAAAATGAAACTGAAAGTGAAACCAAAACAGAAATCAAGCAATAGCCCTAACACTAACTGAAGCCCAAGTTCTAGTACCAGCCTGAATTGGAACCTGTACCCAATTCCTATCCTGAACTTGTACCCAAACTCCAGGGCTGAGACTTAATCCAAACCCTAACTCAAATGCAAATCTGAAACCAAACCAAAGTCCTACCTGCGGGGAGCCAGCCCCCCCAGGCAACAGGGTTGGGAGATCCCTCATTAGGTGGGGATTGAGTACAAGGTTGAGAGAATACGCTTACACCCAATGTAGTGTTCAAGATGCATCTGTTTATTTCATTTCATGACTGTTTTTTTATACTCTTTACAACAAGGTATATAGAATAGGAATTTTCACAGTCTTGTTTTTTCCTAAAGTTGAGTGGGTACATCTTTAACTAGAAAAGCTATTTTTTTGCTGGGATTAAGAAAACAGCAAAAGTTTACAGAATACAAAGTGTAAATGAAAATTCTTTTAGTACGAGAGCAGTGGTAAAGGTTAACAGCGGAGAGACGACTATAGAGTCATTAGATTAAATCTTTACTATTTGCTCAAGCAGCTAGAAGGTAGTTAATAAGTGTAGGCAAGGGGGGAAGGTGAGAAAACTCTCTGTCTTAAAGCTTTCTTTACTTACAGATAAAGAATAGTAGACCTAAGTTCCTTTGATTTGTAGCTAAGCTACAAAGTTCAACTGTTGATATTTGTTGAGAGTTAATGAATATCTCTGAGTTGAGCTGAGGTATTATTCTTTTCAGCTACCATTGATGACTCACAATCCGTTTAGCCATCCTGGAAATTTTGTCTTTATAATTAATGTGGAAGCAAAACCCGAAGCACCCTAAATTTCCAGAATATAATAATGCAAAGTGGGAAATGCCACGCACTCCTTCTTTTGGAATCATATTCCTTGCAAAGATTCCGGTGGGGGCCGAGTCCTTGCTTGAGGCCCTGCTTATTAGGAAGCCATCGTACTTATCCCTACACCTAGCCATAGACAAACCCAAACATGAAGCAGAACACAAGGAAATGTCAGAACATGAGCCCAAGCAAGAGCCAGAATGTGAACCTGAAACCAATCCTGAACGAGAGCTCTAATCCAATACCAAAACCAAAAGTGAAATCAAGCCATAACCCTAGAGCTAACTCGATCCCGAGCCCAAACTAGAAACTTAACCTGAATCCTAGTGGGATCCCAAGCCAAATCTCAGGCCCAGCTCAAGTCCAACCCTGAGCCAAAACAAGAGCATGAACTCGAGCACAAGCCCGAACCCAAAAGAGACCCCCACCCTGATAACAAGATCCAGCACGAACTAAATTCTGAAAGCAAAACCAAAACAGAAACCAAGCCATAGCCCTAACCCTAAACAAATCCCAATTCTGAGTACCAGCTTGAAGCAGAAACTCAAAACCTAAAGTGATACCGAGTCATAGCCCTTTTCCTACCACTACCCCAAAACCAAACAGAAACATGACAATGAAACCAGTTCCCAAACCAGTGGTAGTCCTAACCAAGTTTGAGCCTCAGCTCAAGACAGAACCCAAAACCAAGACCAAACTCCAACCAGAAATGGAATCCGAGCTCAACCCTAGTCGAGCCTGAGCCCCACCTTGAGCCCAAGCCAGAGCCAACTCGAGGACAAGATCTGCCCCTAACCTATAACTGAGCCCGAAACAGAACCCCAATCTGAATCTGAGCCCTATTCCAAACCTGATCCAGCACCCAAGCGCAAACCAGAATATGAGCCCAAACTAGAGCTCAGAGGTGAGTCTGAGACCAAGCTAAAGGCCTAACCCAAACCAGAGCCCTAACTTGAAACATAACCTGAAACCTAGTAGGAACCCTAGCCGAATCTCAGCCCCAGCTCAATCTCAAATGTGAGCATGAGCTGGAGCACAAGCCCAGACCTGAACCAGAGCCCCAACCTGAAAATGAAACAGAATGGGAGCTCTAACCCAAAAAAGAAACTAAGCAAAACAGAAACTAAGTTATAGCCCTAACCTTAACCAAAGCCCAAGTCTGAGTACTATCCTGAACCAGAACCTGAAACTGAGCCACCTTCAGAGTCCTAACCCAAAAGCAAAACAGAAATAGAAAGCAAACCATAGATTCAACCCTAAACAAATCCTGAATCCAAGTACCAGCCCCAATAAGAATCCATAACTAGCTCTATCCCAAACCCGTACCCAAACCAGAGACTGAGACTTAATCCAAACACTAACCCAAATGTGAACTTGAAACTGAACATGAGTCATAGCCTTAGACCTAGACATGGATGAACTCAAACATGAACCTGAATGTGAAGCAGAACCTCAGCAAAAGCCTGAGCCTGAGCCTGAGCCAGAAATAGCCCTAACCAAAGCCCAAGCCAGAGTGCTAGCACAAAACAAAATCAAAAGTGAAATGAAACCACACGTGAAGCCCTAACAAAAGTTGAACTCGAAACATAATTCAAACCCTACCAAGAGCCCTAGCCAAATCTCAGGCCCACTCAAGCCCAATCCTGAGTCAAAACACAAGCGTGAGTTCAAGCACAAGCCTGAACCTGAAACAGAGCCCCGAACCGAAAACAATACCGAACCAGAGTGCTAACCAAAAACTGAAAATTAAAGCAAAACAGAAATGGAAACCAAGACATAGCCCTAACCCTAAACACACCCAAATTCGAGTAACAGCCAGAACCAGAATTCGTTTCCAAGCTCTACCTTGAACCCAAACCTGAACATCAGCTGTAGCCCAAGAACTAGTTGGGATCTTGAAACAAAGTGGAACCCACTCAAAAGCCTGAGCCTGAGCCCGAGATGAAACCAGATGGTGAGCTCAAACCTGAACCCAAGCTGGAGCTCTAACTTTAAACTGAAACAGATGTGAAACTGAAATATCACCAAGACATACCCCTAACCCTAATCGAAACCAGAGTCTGAGATCCAGCCTGAAATGGAAACTGTGCTCAAGCCCTGTCTTGAACATGAATCTGAACCTGAGCATTAGCCCTAAAACTGGCCATAACCAAATCCAAACAGCATCCCAAATGCAAAGCAGAAACCAAGCAAAAGCCTGAGCCTAATCCATACCCATTGTCGGATGGTGAGCCAGAACCTGAGCCCTTGCTGGTGCTCTAACCCAAAACTGAGACTGATACAAAAACCAAGCCTAGCCCTAACCTAAATGAAGCCTGAATCTGAGTACCAGCTCTAACCGGAACCCATACCTGAACCATATCCCGAAACCTTACCTGAAGCAGACTGAGACTTAATCCAAACCCTAACCAAAATGCAAACCCAACACCAAATGGGAGCCCTAGCCATAGACCTGGCCATAGATGAACCCGAACATGAAGCAGAACCCAAGCAAAACCCTGAGCCTGAGCCAAGGAAGAGCCAAATTGTAAGCCAGAATCCAAGCCTGAGATAGAGCTCTACTGGAAACCAACAATGATAGTGAAACCAAGCCCTACCCCTGGCCCTAAACCTAAACCAAGCCCGAATATGAGTACCAGCCAGAATCAAAACCTGTACCTCAGTTCTATCCTGAAACCAAATCCAAGCCTAAGACTTAATCTGGACCCTAACCCAAAGGTGAACCAGAACTCTAACCCGAGCCAGCGCTCTAACCAAAACCAAAACCAAATGTGAAACCAAAAGTCACACCAAGCCATAGCCAAAACCCTACTCCTTTTCCTAAACCAAAAGAAACATGAGGAAAAAATGTTAGCTGAACCTTGCAGGAGTCCTAGCTGAGTCTGAGCCTCAGCCTGAAACAGAACCCAAAACAGACCAAATTTCAACCAGAACTGGAACCCAAGCCCGAACCTAATCAAGCCTGAGCCCAAAACTTAGGACGAGCATGGGCACTATTCCAAACCTGATCCAGAGCCCCATGACAAGCCCAATCCTAAGACCAAACTAGAGCTTGAACATGAGCCTGAGCCCAAGTTTAAGCCCTAACCCAAACCCAAACCCAAACTCAAAATATAACTCAAACCCTAGTGGGAGCCATAGCTGAATCTCAGTCCCAGATCAAACACAAATATGAGCCCAAATACAAGTGCAAGTTTAAGCACAAGCCCGAACCCAAACCAGCCACAGCCCTAGCCCTACCCTTACCCCTATCTGAACTGAAACATGACAATGAAATCTGAACCTAAATCTACCAGGATACCTAGCTGAGTCTGAGCCTCATCCCAACACAGAACCTGAAACCTAGCCCAAGCCATAGCCTGAGACAGGGCCAAATGGTGAGCTCAAATGTGAGACTGAGCCAGAGCTCTAACCCAAAACTAAAACTGAAAATTAAACCATGCCATAGCCTTGGTCTAACCATAACCCAAGCCTGAATCTGAGTACCAGCCAGAATGGGAACCCATACCTTAGCCTTATCCTGAACCTGAAACCAAACCCAAGCCTGAGACTTAATCTAAACCCTAAGTCAAATGTGAAACCAAACCCTAACCAGAGCCAGAGTTCTAATTGAAACTGAAAGCAAACAAGAAACTGAAAGTGACACCAAACCATTGCCCTAGTTTTACCCTTATTCCTAAACCAAAAAGAAGCAAAATGACAAAACTGGTACCTAAACCTAGCGGGAGTCCTAGCTGAGTCTGAGCCTCAGCCTGAGATAGAACTCAAAACCAAGCCCAAACTCAAACCACAACTGTACCGGAGCCTGATCCTAATCAAGGCTGAGTCTGTCCTTGAGCCTGAGCCCGAGCCAGAACTCAAGGCCGAGTCCCAGCCCTATACTCCAACTGACCCCAAAACAGAACCCAAAACCAAACCTGAGCCCTAATACAAACCCAATTCAGAGCCTGACACAAGCCCTATCCTGAGCCCAAACTAGAGCTCAAACATGACCCTGAGTTTGAGCTCGAGCCTTAACCTGAACCAGAGTCCAAACTTGAAACATAACTCAGATCCCAGCAAGAGGCTTATCCAAATCTCAGCAACAGCCCAAGCCCAACCCAAGCACATAGGCGAGTGCAAGTTCTAGCACAAGCCTGAACTCAAACCAGAGCGACATCCCATCAACTGGACCAAACCAGAGCTCTAACATGAAACTGCAACCAAAACCAAACCAAAACAGCAGCAAACAAGCCATAACCCTAATCTTAACCAAAGCCCAAGCCAGAAATGGAATAAGTTTCTGAGACCTATCTGAAATTCAAACCTAACCTCAGATTTAGGTCTAGAACTAGCCATAGCCAAACCCAAATGGTATACTGAACACAAACAGAACCCACGCAAAAGCCAGAATCTGAGCTTGAGATAGAGCTAGATGGTGAGCTACAACCCGATCACAAGCCATAGCTCTAACCTGAAAATGATACCAACAGAAAAACTGAAATTACACCAAGATATACCGCTAAACCTAATGGAGATATGTGTTCAAGTACCAAATGAAACCAGAACCCATACCAAAGACTTATCATGAACCCAAACCCAAACCACAGCACTAGCCCTAGAACTAGCCATAGCCAAAAACAAACAGGAACCCAAATGCAAAGCAGTACCCTAGCAACAGCACGAGCCTGACTCTGAGTCTGGGCCAGAACTTGAGCCCAATCCCAAGCCCAAGCCAGAGCTCTAACCATAACCAAAACCAGATATGAAACCAAAAGTGAGCCAGAGTCCTAGCCCTAACATTAACCAAATCTTGAAATGGAAAGTGAAGCCAAAACCAGAACTGTAACCTAGTGGAAGCCATAGCTGTGACTGAGGCCCAGCCCAAGTCCAAGCCCAAGATCTAACAGTAACCAGAGGCCTATCCAGAAACCAAGACAAACCCAGAGCACTAACCTGAAACTGAAATGGAAAGCGAAACAGAAACAGAAACCAAGGTATAGCCCTAAATCTAACTAAAGCTCGAGTCTGAGTACCAGCCCAAACCAGAACCTATACGTGAGCCTTATCCTGAACAGCATTAGCTCAAGAATTAGCCATAAACAAACCCAAATGGTATATTGAACACGAAGCAGAACCTATACAAAAGCATCACCCTGATTCCAAAACAGAGCCAGATGTTGAGCTCAATCTCGAGCCCAAACCAGAGCTCTAACTTGAAACTGAAACAGAAAGCTAAACCAAAATGATACCTAGCAAGAGCCCTAACCAATACTGAGCCCCAGTGCATGTTCAAGCCAAACCTGAACCAAAAAAACAGCCCCAGCCCGAAACCTAGACTGAACTGGAGTTGTAACTCAAAACCAAAACTGAAAATGAAACCGAAATAAAAACTAAGCCATAGCCCTAATCCAAATGAAGCCTAAGTCTGAGTACCAGCCCAAACTGGAATCCATACCTGAGCCCTACCATGAACCCATACCCAAACCAGAAACTGAGACTTAATCTAAACCATAACCTGAATGTGAACCCAAAACCAATCTGAGACCTAGCCCTAGGTCTAGCCATACAGGAATCCAAACATGATCCCGAACAGGAAGCAAAACCGAGTCTGAGCATGAGCCAGGGCTAGATCATGATCCCAACCCGAGCCTCAGCCAGAGCTCTAACCTGAAACCAAAACCGAAAGTTAAACCAAGTCATAGCCCAAGCCCTATAAGAACATGAATTCAAAGCATAACTCAAACCCAGTGGGAGGCCTAGCCAAATCTCAGGTCTAGCTTGAGCCCAAGCCCGAGCCATAAAACGAGCACAAATCCAATGTGAACCACAGCCCAATTCCAAAAATAAAACCAAGCCAGAGCTCTAACCTGAAAGCAAAACCGAAACCAAAAGCAAAATTGAAATGGAAACCAAGCCATAGCCCAAACCCTATCCAAAGCTCAAGTCCAAGTACCAGCCTGAAAACCTATCCCAAGAGATAGTCATAGCCAAACCCAAAAGGGATCCCGAGCGTGAAGCAGAACCCATGCAAAAGTCCAAGACTGAGCTCGAGACGAAGCTAGATGGTGAAATCCAGCCAAAGCCAGAGCTCTAACTCAAAATAAAAAACAAAAGCGAAACTGAAATGACATGAAGACACAGTCCTAACCTTAACCTAAGACTGAATCCGAATTCCAGCCCTAAACGGAACTCGTATCCAGCCCTATCCTGAACCTGATATGACACCAAGACATAGCCCTAACCCTAGTCGAAACCTGAGTCCAGCCGGGCGTGGTGGCGCACGCTTATAATCCCAGCATTTGGGAGGCTGAGACCGGAGGATCCGGGTTCACGGCCAGCCTCAGCTACCTAGTGAGGCACTCCGCAACTTAGTGAGACCCGGTTTCAAAATAAAGAATAAAAAACAGGTCTGGGGGTGTAGCTCGGAGGTAGAATGCCCCTGAGTTCAATCCCCAGTACCACAAAAAAAAAAAAAAACCCCCGAGTCCGAGTCCCAGCCCAAACCGAAACCTGTTACTGAGCCTTATCCCAAACCTGAACCCAAACTAGCCCTAGCCCTAGAACTAGCCATAGCCAAAATCAAATGGGATCCCAAAAACAAAGCTCACCCAGCCCTAGCCCAAACCAGCTCTAGCCCTAGAACTAGCAATAGCCACAAATGGGATACCAGTAACAAAGCAGAACCCACACAAAAGCCCAAGCCGGAGCTGAAAAAACAGAGCCAGATGGTGAGTTTAACTCCAATCCCAAGTTGGCACTCTAATTCAAAACTGAAACCAAAAGCAAAACCAAAATGACACCAAGACATAGCCCTATCCCTAATCCCAACCTGAGTCTGAGTCCCAGCCCAAACTGGAACCTGTACCCAAGCCTTGTCCCAAACTTGAACCTGAACTGCAGCCCTAGACCTAGAATAGACATAGCCGAACCCAAACAGGATCCTGACAATGAAGCAGAACCCTAGCAAAGTCTGAACTTGAGCACTAGCTGCAGATGGATGATGAGCCCAAAGTAGAAGCTCTAACCAGAAACCAAAACTGAAAGCAAATCTGATAGGGACACCAAGTCATACCCCTAATGCTAACCGAAGCCTGAGTCTGAGTACCGTCATGAACCAGAACACATACCTGAGCTGAATCCCAAAAAAGAACCCAAACCCATGCCTGATACTTAATCTGAACCCTACCCAAATGTGAACCTTAACCCTAACCTGAGCCCGAACTCTAACCATAACTAAAATTGAAAGTGAAGCCAATAGTGGCACCAAGCCATATTCCTAGCCTTTCCCCTAAACAAATCTCAAACAGGAAAGTAAAGCCCAAATCAGTACCAAAACCTAGCAGGAGCCCTAGCCAAGTCTGAGCCCCAGCCTGAGTCCAAGCACAAGCCTGAACCAGTATAAGAGCCCCATTAAGAAACCAAGAAAGAGCTGGAGCTCTAACCAGAATCTGAAAAGGAAAAGGAAACTGAAACAGAAACCAAGCCATATCTCTAACCCTAAACAAAGCCTGAGTTCAGATACCAGCACAAAACAAAATCTGCACTGTAGCCAGGCCTGGTGGCGCACGCTTGTAATCCTAGCATTCAGGAGGCTGAGACTGGAGGATCCGGGTATGCGACCAGCCTCAGCTACCTAGTGAGGCACTCCGCAACTTAGTGAGACTTGGTTTCAAAATAAAGAATAAAAAATAGGGCTGGGGGTATAGCTCAGAGGTAGAATGCCCCTGAGTTCAATCCCCAGTACCGAAAAAAAAAAAAAAAAATCTGCACTGAGCCATATTCTGAACCTGTACCAAAACAAGAGACAGAGGCTTAATCCAAACTGAAAGCAAAACCAAGTCCTAGACCAAACCCTAACACAAACCTGAGCCCAAACTGGAAATCCTAACATGAACCCTAGCAGGTGCCCAAACTCAAGCCTAGCTCAAGCCCAAGACAGGGACATGAGCAGGAGCTCAAGTTCAAGCTCCGAATCAGAACTCCATCTGAAAAATGAGACCAAGCTGGAGCTATATCCCAAAGCTGAAACCAAAAGTGAAACCTAAACAAAAACCAGACCATAGCCCTAAACCTAAGTAAAGTCTGGGTCCATGTATGAAACCAAAATGGAACCCATTTCTGAGGCCTATCCCGAACCCAAACCCGAATATGAACTGCAGCCCTAGATCTAGAACTAGCCATACATGAACTTAAACACAAACCCTAATGCAAAGCAGAATTCGAGCAAACGCCAGATCCTGAGCCCAAGCCTAGCCAAATCATGAGCCTGAACCCAAACCTGAGCCAGAGCTCTAACACAAAACCAAAACTAAAAGCGAAACCAACCCATAGCCCTAGACCTAACCATTACCCAAGCCCAAATTTGAGTAACAGCTGAAGCTAGAACATGTATCCTTGACCTATCCCAAACCATAATCTGAGCCTGAGACAATTTGAACCCTAACCCAAATGTGAACCTGCACCCTAAAACAAGCCAGAGCTCTAACCAAAACCAAAATGAAACAGAACACAAAACCGAGAGTGACACCAAGCCATAGTCCTAGCTCTACCCCTAACCAAATCCCAAACTGGAACATGAATCCAAAACTGGAACTGAAACCTAGCATGAGCCCTAGCCAAATCTGAGCCCCAGCTCAATTCCAACCCAAAGCCCAAACTGGACAAAGAGCCCCATTCTGAAACTGAACATGAAAGAGAAAACAAAACTGATTCCACACATACCCCTAACCCTAAACAAAGACTGAGTCCAAGTGCAAGTCTGAAATGGAATCTGAACTGAGGCATATTCCAAAATTGTACCCAAATCAGAGATTAAGATTTAATCCAAACCCTAACCCAAATGTGGACCCGAAACCAATACCGAGTTATAGCCCTGGACCTTGCCATAAACAAACCCAAACATGAACTTGAAACATAACTCTAAAACAAGTGGGAGCCCTAGCCAAATCTCAGGAGCATCTCAAGCACAAGCTTGAGTCATTACATGAGTGCAACCTCAAGCACAAGCCTGAACATGAACCAGAGCACCATCCCAAAAACAAGACCAAGCCAGACTTCTAACCCAAAACTGAACCTGAAAGCAAAACTGAAAAGGAAAGCAAGCCATAGCCCTAACACTAACTGAAGCCTGAGTCCAAGTACCAGACCAAAATGGAAACTGTACCTGTGCCCTGTCCCAAACCTGAATCCAAACCCAAAACCTTACCTTAGAACTAGCCATAGCCGAACCCAAACAGGATTCTAAACATGAAACAGAAACTGAGCAAAAGCCTGAGCCTGATCCCAAGCCAGAGTCAGATGGTGAGCCCAAACCCAAGCCAGATATTGAGCTCTTAAATGAAACTGAAATTAAATGTGAAGCCAAAAAGGGAACCAAACCATAGCCCTAACCCTAAAAGAAGACGAAATCTGAGTGCCAGCCTGAAACAGAATTCTTACCTGAATCCTATTCCGAACGTGTACCCAAACCAGCGACTGAGATTTAATCCAAACTGTAAACTGAATGTGAATCCAAAAAATAACCAGAGCCCTAGACCTAGATCTAGTCATAGACAAACCCAAACATGAACCTGAAGATGAAGCAGAATCTGATCAAAAGCTCGAGCCTGCCCCAAACAAGAGCAGAACTGTGAGCCCAAACATGAAACCAAGCCAGAGCTCTACCTGAAACTAAAACCAACAGCGAAACCAAGCCGTAACCCTAACCCTAACCTTTATACAAGTCATAATCTGAGTACCATCCTGATCTGAAACCCATACCCTAGTCCTATCCTGAACCCAAATCCGAGCCTGAGACTTAATCTGAACCCCAACCTGAATGTGAACCAAACCCTAACCTGAGCCGTATCTCTAACTGAAATCAAACCCAATTGCAAAACTGAAAGTGACACAGTGCCATAACACGAGCCTTACTCCATCCCTAAACAGAACCAAAGCATGATGACAAAACCAAACCTAAATCTAGGAGTCCTAGCCAAGTCTGAGCCTCACCTCGAGACCTAACCTGAAACTGAGCCCAAATGCAAACCAGAACCAGAACCCGAGCCCAAGCTTACTTGAACCTGAGCTCCAACCTGAGTCTGAATCCCAGCCAGAACTCAAGGTTGAGACCCAGACTTAAACTACAATTGAGCCTGGAACAGAACTCAAACCCAAACCAGAGCCTTATTCCGGTCTGATACAGAGCTTGAGCACAAGCCCAATCTTGAGCCCAAACTAGAGCTCTAATGTGAGCCAGATCCCAAACTTGAGGTCTAACCCCAAACTGAGCCCAAACTTGAAACATAACTCAAACCCTAGGGGGAGCCCTAATCAAGCTTCAATCTCAGCTCAAGCCCAATCCCAAACCCAAATGCAAGCGCAAGATACAGCACATTTCAGAACTCAAACCAGAGCCCCATCCCCAAAACAAGTCCGAACCTGAGCGCTAACCTGAAACAGAAACTGAAAGAAAAACCAAAACAGCAGCCAAGCCATAGCCCTAATCCTAACCAAAGCCAGAGTCTGAGTACCAGCCCGAAATGGAACCTGTTTGTGAGCCCTATTCTGAACCCAAACCTTGACCTCAGCACTAGCCCTAGAACTAGCCATAGTCAAACTTAAACAGGATCCCAAACGAGAAGCAGAATCCATGCAAAAGCCCAAACCTGAGCCCAAGATGGAGACAGATGGTGAGCTTGAACCCAAGCCCATGCCGGATCTCTAACCAAAAAATAAACTGAATGGGAAACCAAAATGGAAACCAAGTCATAGCTCTTATCCTATCTGAAGCCTGAGTCCAAGTGCCCACATAAAATGGAACCTGTTTTAGAGTCGTATTCTGAACCTAAACCTGAACCTCAACTCTAGCCCTACAACTGGCCATAGTCAAACCCAAACAGCATCCTGAAAATGAAGCAGAACCTAGCAAAATCCTGAGCCTCAGCACAAGCCAGAGATGGATGGTGAGCCCAAAAATGAACTCAAGTCAGACTCCAACCCAAAATCAAAACGAAAAAGACAACAAGACATAGCCCTAACTCTAATTGAAACTTGAGTCCAAGTCACAACCTGAACCAGAACTCATACCCGAGCCTTATCCCAAATGAGAAACCAAACCACAGCCCAAGCCCTAGAACTAGCAATAACCGAACACAAACAGGATCCCAAACATGAAGAAGAACCCTAGCTAAAGCCTGGGCCTGAGCACAAGCCAGAGACAGATGGTGAGCCTGGAACCGAGCCCGAGCCAGAGCTCAAACCTAAAAATGAAACCGAAAGTAAATCTGATACAGATACCAAATCTTACCCCTAACTTTAAGCAAAGCCAATCTGGAGCTCTAAACTGAAACTGAAACTGAAAGCAAAACCAAAATGGAAACAAAGCCATATCCCTAACCCTAAACAAAACTGAATCCAAGAACAAGCCTGAACTGGAATCTGTACCTGAGCCCTAACCTGTACCCATACCCAACAATCAAGAGACTGAGACTTAATTCAAATCTTAACCTGAATGTGAACCCAAAACCAATCCCAAGCCTTTGTCCTAGACCTAGCCATATACAAGCCCAAGCACAAGCCTGATCCTGATAATCTGAACTCTAACCTGAATGTGAACCCGAACCATAACACAAGCTGGAACTCTAACCCAAAACCAACACTAAAAGCAAAACTCAAACAGAAACCCCCAAATTGGAACTCATTTCTGAGTCCTATCCTGAACCCAATCCTGAACCTCAGCTCTAGCCCTAGAATTAGCCATAACCAAACCCATACCAGATCATGAACATGAAGCAGAACACATGCAAAAGCCCAAGCCTGAGCCTGAAATGGAGCCAGATGATGAGCTCGAACCTGAGCCCTTGCCAGAGCTCTAACACAAAACTGAAACTGAAAGCGAAACCAAAATGACATCAAGACAAATCTCTAACCTTAATTGAAAACTGAGTCTGAGTGCCACCCCAAACCAGTGATATGGGAAAGAACAGTCAGTGCCATGGAAATATTATTAGTTAAGAATTTAGACTTAGGATAGAAGAGAAAGGAATTCCCGCTCCCTCCCCTAGCTGCCAGGTGCTGACCCTTAGCAGAGAAAGTAAACAGAGAAGGCTTGCAAATCAAGGAGGCCAGCGCCTTCCTTATGCATATCAAAGACAGGAGCAGCTGGGATGTTATCTCTGGACCTAAACAAAGTGCCGGCCCAGCTGAAGGACCTTGAGTTAGCGATTTTCTTCTACTTTTGATATCACGTTCTTGCTAGTGAGAAAGTGTAATAAATCTCACATTTCCTTTTTTTCCCTTCCTCCCAAAGTTAAGTGACCAACTGTATATAAGGATTGGAATCTCTTTGTTCGGGGCCCATAAAGCGGGAAATTACTGGTCTGGGTCATCAGTTGCTGATTAAAGGAAGACTTGCTTATCCTACTTTTGGCCTCCGGAGATTTCTTTTGTCTCTGAGACTAGGCTAGTGGGGAGCTCTCTCCTGCAATACGAGAACCCATACCTGAGCCTTATCTATAACCCGAACCTGAACCACAGCCCTATCCTAGAACTAGCCATAGCTAAACCCAAATGAGATAATGAACATGAAGCAGAATCCTAGCAAAAGCTCAAGCCTGAGCACAAGCCGGAGATGGACAGTGAGCCTGAAACCAAGCCCAAGCCGGAGCTCTAACTCAAAATGAAAACCAAATGTTAATTCAATAACAATACCAAATCATACCCCTAACCCTAACCAAAGCCTGAGTCTGAGTACCATCACAAATGGAAAACCATACCCAAGACCCATCCTGAATGAGAACGCAAACCCAAGCCTGGTATTTAATCTGAGCCCTATCCCAAATGTGAATACTAACCCTAACCCAAGCTGGAACTCTAACCATAACCAAAATCAAAAGCAAAACTGAGAGTGGCACCAAGCCACAGTCCTAGCCCTACCCCTAATCAAATACCAAACCAGAACATGAAGCCAAAACTGGTAACAAAACCTAGTGAGGTCCTAGTCATGTCTGAGCCCCAGTCTGACTCCAAGGCCAAGCCTGAGCCAGACCCAGAGCCTCATCCTAAAACTGAGAATGAACTAGAGCTCGAATCCTAAACTGAAACTAAAAGCAAAACCAAGCCCGTCCTAGCCCTAACCGTATCCCAAGCCCGATCAAGTAACAGCCCTAACTAGATCCCATATCCCAGCTGCGTTCTGAACCCAAACTCGAGACTGAGTCTTAATCTGCACCCTAACTCAAATGTGAACCTGAACCCTAACCCAAGCTGGATCTCTAACCAAAATCAAAACCAAAAGCTAAACCAAAGCTGACACTGAGCCTTAACCCTGGCCCAACATCTATCTCTAAACCAAACCAAAATGGTACGATGAAACCAGTATGTAAACCAAGAGGAAGTCCTAGCTGAGTCTGAGCCTCAGCCTGAGATAGAACTCAAAACTAAACCAGAAACAGAAACTGAGCCTGGCCCGATTCGATTTAGAGCCCCACCCTGAGCCTGAGCTCAAGGTAGAACTCCAACTGAACCCAAAACAGAACATGAACCCAAACCTGAGCCCTAATCCAAACACGATTCAGAGCCTGATTTTGAGCCCAAACTAGAGCTCGAACATGAGCTAAAGCCATAACCCTAACTCAAACCCAAACTCAACACATAACTTGAATCCAAGTGGGAGCCCTAGCCAAATCGTAGATCCAGCTCAAGGCCAAAATCAAGCTGCAACATGAGCGCAAGCTCGAGCATAATCCCAAACCCAAACCAAGGCCCCATCTAAAAAATGAGACCTAGCCAGAGTAATAACCTGAAACCAAAACCAAAAGGGAAACCAAGCCATACCCCTAATCCTAACCAAAGCCAGAGACTGAGTACCAGCCCAAAATAGAACCCATTTCCAAGCCCTATCCAAAACCCATACCTGAACCTCAGCACTAGCCCTAGAATTAGCCATACCCAAACCCAAATGGGATCCAGAAAATGATGCAGAACCTGAACAAAGACCCATGCCTGAGCCCAAGATGGAACCAGATGGTGAGCTTGAACATGAGCTCAAGGGGAGCTCTAACCTGAAAGTGAAAGCAAAACAAAAATGACACCAGGAAATTGCCCTAATCCTATTTGTAACCAGAGTCTGAGTCCCTACCCAAACCAGAACCCTTATCCAGGACTTATCTTAAACCCAAACCAGAACAGCAGCCCTAGCCCTAGAACTAACCACAGCTGAACACAAATCAGAACCCAAACACAGAGCCGAACCCTAGCAAAAGTTCGAATCTGAGCCCAAGCCAGGGACGGATGGTGAGTCTGAAACTGAGCCAACCAAAGCCTAACCCGAAACCGAAATAGAAAGCAAATCCATTACAGACACCAAGTCATACCCCTAAACCTAAACAAAGCCTGCATGAAGCCATACCCAAGTCGAATCCTAAAGGAGTACCCAGACCTGAGCCTGAAAATTAATCTGAACCCTAACTCTACTGTAAAACTGAGCCCTAACTCGAGTCGGAACTCTAACTGTAACCGAAACTGAAAGAGAAACAGAGAGTGGCACAAAGCCATAGTCTTAGCCCTACCCCTAACAAAAGTCCAAACTGGAACATGAAGGCAAAACCAGTACCATAGCCTAATGGAATCCTAGCTGAGCCTGAGCCCCAGACCAAGTCTGGCCCAAGCCCAAACAAGAAAAAAGAACCCCATCCTGAATCCGAACCAAGCCAGAGCTCTACCCCGAAATTGAAATCTAAAGCAAAACCAAGCCATAGCCCAAGTCCTAACTGAACTTGAACTCAAAACAACTAGAACACTAATGGGAACATTAGCCAAATCTAAGGCCCAGCTAAAGCCCAAACCAAAACCAAAACAAGAGCATGAGCTCAAGCACAAGCCGGAAACTGAACCAGAGCCCCATCCCAAAAATGAGTTCAAGCCAAAGCTCTAACCCGAAAAGAAAACCAAAAGCAAAATGGAAACCAAGCCATAGCCCTAACCCTAAACAAATCTGAGTCTGAGTACCAGCCCAAACCAAAACCATACTCCAGCCCTAGCCTGAGACTTAATCTGAACCCTAACCCAAATGTGAACCTGAACAGTAACCTGAGTTGGAATGGTAACCACAACCAAAATTGAAAGCAAAACTAAGAGTGGCAACAAGCCAGCATCCTACACCTACCACTAACCAAATCCCAAACAGGAAAGTGAAGCCAAAACTGGTACTGAAACCGAGCAAGAGCCATAGTCAAGTCTTACCCCAGCCCGAGTCCGAGCCCAGGCCCAAACCAGAAAAAGAGCCCCATCTGAAATCCGAGACTGATACAGAGTTGTAACCTGAAGCTGAAACAGAAAGCAAAAATGAAAGAGAAACCAAGATATAGTCCTGAACCTAAACAAAGCTTGAGTCCAAGTACCAGCCTGGAATGGAATCCATACCAAGCCATATCCCAAATTTCTACCCAAACCAGAGACTGAGACTTAATTCATACACTAACCCAAAGGTGAACCAAACCTGAAATGCAGAAATAGTCCTAGAATTAGCCATAGCCAAACCCAAATGGGATCCCAAATGTGAAACAGTACCCTAGCAAAAGCCCAAGCCTGAAGCTGAGCCAGAGCAAGAAGTGAGCTGGAACCCAAGCTAGAGCCAGAGCTATAACACGAAACTGAAACTGAAAGTAAATTCAATACAGACACCAAATCATACCCCTAACACTAACCAAAGCCTGAATCCTAGTATCATTATTAAAGAGAACCTATACATGAACCTAATCCTGAACAAGAACTAGAACCCAAGACTCATACTTAATCTGAACCCAAATTCGAATGTGAACCCGAACTTTAACACGAGCTGAAACTGTAACCATAACTGAAACCAAAAGTGAAACCAAGAGTGGCACCAAGCCACAGTTCTAGCCCTACCAATAACCAAATCCCGAACTGGAACATGAAGCCTAAACCAGACCTGAAACCTAGCGGGAGTCCTAGACCGAGTCCAAGCACAAGCCCAAACTAGAAAGAGAGCCCCATTCTGAAACAGAGACAGAGTCAGAGATCTAACCTGAAACCAAAAGCAAAACCAAAATGGAAACCAAGCCATAGCCTTAACTCTAAGTCTGCATGTACCAGACCCCCCCCAAAAAAAATCCATACAGAGTCATATTCTGAACCTGTACCCAAACCAGAGACTTAATCCAAACCCTATCCAAAATGCAAACCCAAAACCGAACCCGAGCCCTAGCCCTGGACCTAGCCATAGATGAACCCAAACACAACCAGAACACGAAGCAGAACCATAGAAAAAGCCTGAGCATATGCCCAAGCCAGAGCAGGATTGTGAGCATGTACCAGAACCTGAGCCAGAGCCCTAACATGAAACCAAAACCGAAAGCGAAACCAAGCCATAGGACAAACACTAACCAAAACCAAACTCAACACACAACCTGAACCTTAGCAGGAGCCCTAGCCAAATCTCAAGCCAAGCTCAAGCCCAAGCCCAAGCCAAAACAGGAGTATGAGCACAAACCTGAACCCGAATCAAAGCCACTTCCTAAATATGAGACGGAGCAGGAGCTCTAACCTGAACCTGAAACTGAAAGTCAAACCAAAATGGAAACTAATCCATAGCCCTAATCTTAACCAAAGCCTGAGTCTGAGTACCAGCCCAAAATGGAACCTATTTTTGAGCCCTATCTCTAACTCAACCTGAACCTTAGCTATAGCCCTAGAACAGCAGTAGATGAACCAAAACATGAAGCCCAACATGAAGCAGAACCTGAGAAAAAGCCTGAGTATGAAATCAATCCAGAGCCAAATCATGATCCCAAACCCAAGCCCGAGCCACAACTCTAACACAAAACCAAAACCGGAAGTTAAACCAAGGCAAAGTCCTAGCCCTAACCCTAACCCAAGCCCAAATCCGAGTACTAGACAGAACTGGAACTCATACCCCAGCCCTATGCCAAACCCGAAACCAAGCCTGAGACTTAATCTGAATCCTAACCAGAATGTGAACCCAAACCCTAACCCAAACCAGAGTTGTAACCAAAACTGAAACCAAACACCAAACCCAAAGTGACAGGGAGCCATAATCCTTGCACTATCCCTATCCCTAAACCAAATCAGAGCATGACAAAGAAACCAGTACCTAAACCTAGCAGGAATCCTAGCCAAGTATGAGCCTCAGCCAAAGACAGAACCCAAAACCTAGATCAAGCCATATTCCTAATCCTAACCAAAGCCGAAATCTGCGTACCAGCACAAAATAGAACCCGACTCGGAGCCCTATTCTGAACCCAAAACAAAATCTCAGCTCTAGCCCTAGAACTAGCCATAGCCAAACACTAACAGTATCCCGAACATGAAGCAGAACCCGCAAAAAAGCCCAAGACAGAGCCAAATGTTGAGATCGAACTTGTGCCCTAGATGGAACTGTAACTTAAAACTAAAACTGAAACTGAAAGCAAAACCAAAATTACACCAAGACATAGCCCCAATCCTAATCGAAACCTGAGTCTGAGTATCAGCCTGAACTGGAACTCCAAACTGAGCCATAGCCCTAGAACTAGATCCAGCTTTAGCCAAACCTAAACGAAGTCCCAAACATGAAGTAGAACCCAAGCAAAAGCCCTCGCCTGAGCACGAGCTGGAAATGGATGGTGAGCCTGAAACCAAGCCTGAGCCAGAGGTCTAACCCGAAAGTAAATTCGATACGCACACCTAGTCATAGCCCTAACACTAACTGAACTTGAGTCTGAGTACCATCAGGAATGGAAACCCACACCTGAGCCCAATCCCAAAGAGTATGCAGACATAAGCCTAAAAATTAATCTGAACCCTAATCCAAATGTGAAACCAAACCCTAACCCCAGACAGAACTCTGTTGCCGAAATCAAAAACAAAACTGAGAGTGTCATCAAGCCATAGTCCTTTCCCTACCCCTATGCAAATCCTAAACCAGAATTTGAAGCCAAAACTGGTACCAAAACCTAGCAGGAGCAGTCTGAGTCCCAGCCCGTGTACAAGCCCAAGTCTGAACCACAACCAGAGCTCCATCTCAAAACAGAGACCAAGCCGTAATTCTATCCTGAGACTGAAATCAACAGTGATACCAAAACAGAAACCTAGCCAAAATCTTAAACCTAAATGAAGCCAGAGTATGAGTACCAGCCCACAAAAGAATCTGTACCAAGCAATATCCCATACCTGTTCCCTAAACAGAGACTGACACTTAATCCAAACCCTAACCTGAATGCAAACCTGAAATCAAACATGAGCCCTAGCCCTGGACTGAGCCATAGATGAACCGAAACACAAACTTGAACACAAAGCAACACCCCAGCAAAATCCTGAGTAGCCAGAATCTGAGCCCAAACTCCAACCCAAGCCAGACCGCTAAAGCAAACCCAAACAGAATTCTAAACACAAAGCATAAACTGAGGAAAACATTGAGCCTTTTCTCTAGCCAGAGCTAAGTGTCCAGCCCAAACATGAGCTCTAATTAGAACTGGAGCTCTAATTCGAAACTGAAACTCAAAATGAAACATAAATGGAAACCATAAATGGCCCTAACCGTAAACAAAGACCAATTTCAAGTACCAGCCTGAACCCAAATCAATACCCAAGCCATATTCTGAATCCATATCTGAGCCAGAGACTGAGACTTAATCCAAACACTAAACCAAATGTGAACTGTAAACCATACCAAGCCCTAGACATAGACAAACCCAAACACAAAGCAGAACCCAAGCAAAAGCCTGAGCCTGAGCTGGAGATAGACAGATGTTTAGCTCAATCCCAAGCTCAAGCTGGAGCTCTAATCTGAAACCAAAAATGAAAGAACCAAAAATGAAATAACACAAAGACATAGCCCTAACCCTAATAGAAACCTGAGTCCGAGTCCCAGCCTGAACTGGGGCCCATAGCTGTCCAAGCCTTATCCTGAACCTGATCCTGAACCTCAACCCTATCCCTAGAACTAGCCATAGCCAAACCCAAATGGGATCCTGAGCATGAAGCAGAATCTTTCAAAAGCCTGAGCCTGGGAACAAGCCAGAGAAGGATGGTGAGCCCAAAACCAAGTATGAACAGGAGCTCTAACCTGAAACTGAAACCGAAAGCAAACCCCAAATGGATACAAATCATAGCCCTAACCCTAACCAAAATGCCAGTCCAAGAACCCATACCTAGCTCAATCCCAAACAAGAATCTGAACCCAAGCCTGATAATTAATCTGAAACCTAACTTGAATATGAACCAAAACCCTAACCCGAACCAGAACTCTAATCATAACTGAAATTGAATGCAAAACTGAGAGTAGCACCAAACCAAATAAAAAACTGAAACGTGAAGCCAAAACCAGTACTGAAACCTAGCGGAAGCCCTAGCCCAACTGAAGCCCAAGTATGAATCGGAACCAGAACCCTATCCTAAAACTGAGACATGGCCAGAGATCTAACCAGAAATCCAAACTGAATTCGAAAATGAAATGGAAACCAAGCCATAGCCCTAATCCTAAATGAAGCCTAAGTCCAAGAACCAGCCCCAAATGGAATCTGTACTGAGCCATATCCCAAACCTGTATCCAAACAGGAGCCTGAGACTTAACACAAACTCTAGCCAAAAAGCAAACCTCAAATTTAACCTGAGCCCTAGCCTCAGACCTAGCCAAAGATGAACCCATAGATGAATCCAAACATGTAGCAGAACCCAAGAAAAAGTGTGAGACTGAGCCTGAGCCAGAGCCAGAATGTAAGCCCAATCCCAATCCCAATCCTAAACCAGAGCTCTAACCTGAAACCAAAACTAAAAGCAAAATCAAGCTATAGCCCAAGCCCTAACCAATCCCAAACTCAAAACATAACTCAAACCTTAGTGGAAGCACTAGTCAAATCTCAGTCCCATACTTGAGCCAAAACACGAGTGCAAGTTTGAGCACAAGCCTGAACCCAAACCAGAGCCCCATCCCGAAAACAAGACTGAGCCAGTACTCTAACCCAAAACAGAAACCAAAGGTGAAACCAAAATGGAACCCAAACCATAGCCCTAAACCTAAACAAAGCCTGAGTTCGAATACCAGCCCTAAACAGAATCCATATCATGCCATATCCTGAATCTGTTCCAGATCCAGAGACTGAGGATTAATCCTAACCCTAACCCCAATGCAAACCTGAAACTGAACCCAAGCCTAGCCCTAGACCTAGCCATAGATGAAACCAAACACGATCCTGATTGTGAAGCACAACATGAGCAAAAGCCTGAGCTTGGGCCTGAGCCAGACCCAGAATGTGAGATGAAAACCAAGCCCAGGTCGGACTGTCTATGTGAAATCGAAACCGAAAGGGAAACCAAGTCATAGCCCAAGTTGTAACCAAATGCAAATGCGAAACATAACTTGAACCTACCAGGAGAGCTACAGAATTTCAAGCCCAGATCAAGCCCAAGCCCAAATTAAAACATGAGCACTAGCTTGAGTACAAGCCCAAATTGGAACCAGAGCCCCATGCCGAAAATGAGACCCAGCTGGAGCTCTAACCCGAAACCAAAACCAAAAGCAAAAGCGAGATGGAAATCAAGCCTCAGCCCTAACCCTAACTGAAGCCTGAGTCCGAGTTACAGCTTGAGACAGGACCTGTGCCCAAGCCCTATCCTGAACCCGAAACTGAAACTGAGCTCTAGCCCTAGAACTAGCCATAGCTGATCCCAAACAGGATCCCAAATTCAACGTAGACACCAAGCATAAGTCTGAGCCTGATCCTCCCAGATCCCAGTGGTGATCCTGAATCCACTCCCAAGCCAGAGCTCTAATCCAAAACCAAAACCTTAACTTGTTGGGGTCTTAGCCCGGCAGGCCCAGAGAGACCTCGCCTCAAGACAGCGCCTGGCAGAGTGCCAGGAGCAGCTGCACGTGGTAACATCCTAGGGCTGTGCCATGTCAGAGTGCATGCGCCAGCACTTCAGAGCGTGGACAGTGCGTGCCCAATAGGAGGCTGTAGTGTTACTTAAGTTGCCTGAGTGATCTACTCCCTGATAGGCTCACTGGGTTTCCCTCTTTACGGCTCCTCCGACACCTGACGAAAAAGAGAAGGAGTCTCTCCCGTGAGGAGAAGGAGTAAGAGAATAGGGAGGGAGTAAGAGAAGAGAGATAGAGAAGAATAAAGAAGCTTGCACCATTCCTGTGTGTTTGTCGTCTCTTCGGGCCCTCGCGGGCAAGGGTCCGGCGCGAGGGACGATATTAACTGAAACTGAAATGAAAACCAAGCTATAGCCTTTACCATAAACAAAGCCAGAATCTGAGTACCAGTATGAACTGGTATATATAACAAACTTCTACCCAAACCAATGATTGAGACCTCTACCAAAGTCTAACCCAAATGTGAACCCCAAACTGTACCCAAGCCCTAGCCCTAGACCTAGTCATAGAAGAACCCAAACATGAACCAGAACATGAAGCAGAACCTGAGAAAAGTCCAAGCCTGAGTAAGAGCCAGAACCAAATCATGAGCCCAAACCCAAGATAGTGTCAGAGCTCTAACCCTATACCAAAACTAAAATGAAACCAAGCCATAGCCCAAGCCCCAAAACTAACCCAAGCCTGAAAATAGTACCAGGCTAAACCAGAACCCATAACCTAGCCCTATCCAGGACCTGAACCTGAGCCTGAGACTTAATGTGAACCCTAACCTAAATGTGAACCTGAACCCTCACCAAGCCAGAACTCTCACTGAAACTGAAAGTTGAACCCTAGTGGGAGCCCGAGGCAAATCTCAGGCCCATCTCATGCTGAAGCCTGAGCCAAAAAACAAGCCTGAGCTTTAGCACAAAACTGAAAATGAACCAGAACCCTATCCTGAAAAATGAGACTGAGCCAGAGCTCTAACTCTAGATTGAAACTGAAACCAAAAGCAAAACCAAAACAGTGACTAAGCCATAGCCCAAACCCTAACCGAAGCCCAAGTCCAAGTATCAGCCCAAAACAGAACCTGTACCCAAGCCCTATCCCAAACCTGAACCCAAGCCCTAGCCCCAGAACTAGCCATAGCCAAATGCAAATGGGATACTGAACGCAAAGCAGAAACCACGCAAAAAAAACAAGCCTGAGCTTGAGAAGGAACCAAATGGTGAGCTCTAACCCGAGCCCAGGCCAGAGCTCTAACCCAAAACCAGAAATGAAAGCAAAACTGAAATGACACCAAGACATAGCCCTAACGTTAACCCAATACCTAATCTGAGTTCCAGCCCCAAACAAAACCCATACCCAGGCCTATCCTGAACCTGAACCCGAAACCAAGCCTGAGACTTAATCCAAACCCTAACCCAAACATGAACCCGAACTCTTACCTGAGCCAGAGCTCTAACCCATAACAAAACCGAACGTGAAACCAAAAGTGACACCAAGTCATAGCCCTAGTCCTACCCTTATCCATAAACCAAACCAAAATGTGATGAAAACACCGGTACCTAAATGAAGCAGGAGTCCTAGCTGAGTCTGAGCTCCACCCCAAGGCCAAGCTCAAGCTGGAACTCAAGGCTGAGACCACACTCTAAACTCCAACTGAGTCAACACAGAACTCAAACCTAAACCCGAGCCCTAGCACTAGACCTAGTCATAGCAAACCCAAACACGAACCCAAACATGAAGTTAACCTGAGCCTGAGCCTGAGCCTGAGCCAGAATATGAGCCTGAACCCTAGCCCAAGGCAGAACTCTAATCTAAAACCAAAATCAAAAGCAAAACAGAAACAGAAACCAAGCCATAGTCCTAACCCTAACTGAAACCTGAATCCAAGTACCAACCCGAATTGGAACCTGTTTCCAAGCTCTATCCCAATCTGGAACCAGAACCTCAGCTCAAACCCTCGAACTAGCCATAGCCATACCAAAATGGGATCCCGAAAATGAAACAGAACCAGCACAAAAGCCCTAGCCTGAGCCTGAAATGGAACCAGATGGTAAGATTGAACCCAAGCCCTAGCCAGAGCTTAACCTGAATCCCAAACTGAAAGTGAAACAGAAATGACACCAAGACATAGCCATAATCCTAATCAAAACCTAAGTTGGAACACCAGCCCAAACCAGAAACTGTACCTGAGGCTTATCTTGAATCCAAACCTGAACCGCAGCCCTACCCCTAGAACTAAACATAGCTGAACCCAAACGGGATCCTGAACATGAAGCAGAACCCCAACAAAGGCCCAAGCTGTGAGCCTAAACCCAACCCCAAGCTGGATATCTAACCCAAAACTGAAAACAAAAGTGAAACCAAGTCATAGCCCAAGTCTTAACCAAACACAAACTCGAAGCATAAGTTGATCCCTAGCAGGAGCCCTAGCCAAATCTCAGGCCCAGCTCAACCAAGCCCGAGCAAAAACGAGAGCACAAGCACAAGCACAAGCCTGAAACCGAACCAGATACCCATACTTAAAACTAGATGGAGCCAGATCTCTATCCTGAAATCAAAACTGAAAAAGAAACCAGGACATAGCCCTAACCCTAACGGAAGCCAGAGTTTGACTACCAGCCCAAAATGGAACCTGTACTTGAGTCCTATTCCAAACCCAAACCCGAAAATGAGCCCTCGCCTGAGAACTAGCCATAGCCAAACACAAACAGGATCTTGAACATGAAGCAGAAACCAAGGAAAAGCCTGCGCCAGATGCCTAGCCATAGCCAGATGGTGAGCTATAAGCACGAGCCAGAGCTCTAATCCAAAACTGAAACCAAGTTTGGAACCTAAACGGAAACCAACTCATAGCACTAACACTAAAGGAAGCCCAAATCCGAGTAACAACCCAAACCGAAATCTGTACCCTAGCCCCATCCTGAACCCCTACCTGAGACAGAGACTGAGATGTAATCCAAACCCTAACCCGAATGCAAAACAAAAAGGAGCCCAAGTCTTAGCCCTAGACCTAGCCATACATGAAACCAAATACAAGGCAGAACTCGAGAAAAAGCTCAAGCCTGAGCTGAGTCAGTCAGAGCCGGATCACGCACCTGAACACAAACCTGAGCTGGACCTCTAATCCAAAACTGAAACTGAAAGTGAAACCAAGGCATAGCACAAGCCCTAACCCAAGCTTGAATCTGAGTACCAGCCCAAACCAGAACCTGTACCCCAGCCCTATCCTGAATCCAAAACTGTGCCTCAGACTGAAGATGAACCCTAATCCAAATGTGAACCCAAATCCTAACTCAAGCTGGAGCTCTAACAGAAACTGTAACCAAACACGAAATCGAAAGTGACACCAAGCAATAGCACTAGCCCTACTGCTATCCCTAATCCAAACCGAAGCATGGTGATGAAACCAGTACCTTAACTTAGCGGGAATCCTAGCCGAGTCTGAGCCTCAGTCCAAGGCAGAACGTGAAATTAAACCCAAACTTAAACTAGAAATGGAAACCAAGCCAAAACCTTGATGAGCCTGAACCCCACCCCTAGCCCAAGCCCCAGCCCTATTCCAAACCAGATCCAGATTCTGAGCACAGGCTCAATACTGAGCCCAAACATGAGCCTGAGCTTGAGTTGAAGCTGTAACCTGAACCCAAGCCCAAATTCGAAACATAATTTGAACCCTACTGGGAGCCCTAACTGAATCACAGCTCCAACTCAAGCCCAAACCTGAGACCAAATGAGAGCGCAAGCTCAAGCACAAGCCCAAACCTGAACCAGAGCCCCATCTCAAAAACGAGACCAAGCTGGAGCTCTAATCTGAAACCAAAATGGAGAGCAAAACCGATATGAAAAACAAGTCATAACCCTAATCCTAACTGATGCCTGGGTCTGAGAACCAGCCTGATATGGAAACTGTTTCCGAGCTCTATCCCAAACCTGAACCAGAACCTCAGTTCTAGTTCTTTAATTAGCCATAGCCAGTCCCAAATGGGATCCTGAACTTGAAGCAGAACTCTCACAAAAGCCCAGGCCTGAGTCTGAGAAGGAGCCAGATAGTGAGCTCGAACCCAAGCCCAATCTGAAGATCTAACCCGGAAGCAAAACCAAAATATCACCAAGGTATAGCAATAGCCCTAATTGAAACCTAAGTACGAGTCCTAGCCATTACCAGAACCCGTACCCAAGCCCTATACCGAACCTGAACCTGAGCCCTAGTCCTAGATCTACTCATAGCCAAACCCAAACAGGACCCCAAACAAAAGCAAAAGCCCAATCCTGAGTCGAAGCCACAGCCAGATGGTGAGCCCAAACCAGATCTCTACACCAAAACTGAAACCGGGTACAAAACTGAAAGAGACACCAAGACATAGCCTTAACCCAAACCAAAGCATGAGTCGAAATTTCAGCCTAATCCAGAAACTGTACCTGAGCCCTATCTCAAACATGAAACCAAAACTGGTCTCAAGACTTAATCCGATCCCTGCCCAGTAAATGATCTAGAACCCTAACCCTAGCCAGATCTCCAATTGTAACTGAAACAGAACACAAAACCAAAAGTGGTATCAAGCCATAGCCCTAGACTTACCCCTAAGAAAATCCTGAACCAGAAGGTGCAGATGAAACCGATACCAAAACTTAGTGGGAGCCCTAGTTCAGTCTGATCCCCAGCCAGTGTTCAAGCCCAAGCATGGAAACCACGCTCCATCTGGAAACCAAGACCAAGCTGTAGCTCTAACCCAAAAACAAAACCGAAAGCAAACTGAAATGGAAAACAAGCCATAAGGCTAACCCTAACCATAACCTGAGTCTGAGTACCAGCCCCAAACGGAACCTGTACCAAAACCCAATCCTGAAAAAGAACCTGAACCTGACATGAGACTTAATCAAACCCTAACCCCAATGTGAATCCAAACCCAAAACCAAGCCGGAGCTCCAACCCAAACAGAATCCAAACAAGAAACATCAAGCCATAGCCCTAACTCTAACCATAACCCCAACCAGAACTGAAATGGGAAGCCAAAACCAGTACTAAAGCTTAATGGGTGTCTTAGCAGAGTCTGAGCCTCAGCCTGAGTCCAAACCCAAACCTGAGCCATTACCCTAGTCTTATCCCATCCCTTAACTGAACCAAAATGTGATGACAAAACTGGCACTTAAACCTAGCGGGAGTCCTAGCTAAGTCTGAGTCTCAGACCAAGGCAGAACCCAAAACCAAGCCCAAACTCAAACTAAAACCAGAACCTGAGCCTGACCCTAGTGGAGCCTGAGCCCCACCCTGAACCAGAGGCCAACCCCGATTCCAAAAAATGATTCAGAGCATTAGCACAAGCCTGATCCTGAGCCCAAAATCGAGATCCTAAGCCCAACCTTGAGCCCTAACCTGAAACTGAGCCCAAACTCGAAACATAACTCCAATACTAGCGGTAGCCCTAGCCAAATCTCAGCCCCAGTTCAAACCCAACCCAAACCCAAATGTGAGCGCTAGGTCGAGCACAAGCCCGAAGCTGAATAAGAGCCCATCCTGAAAACGAGACCAAGCTGGATGCTGAAAATGAAGCAGAACCCTAACAAAACCCCAAGTCTGAGCACAAGCCAGAGATGAATGGTGAGTCGGAAACCACCGAGCCTGAGCCAGAGCTCAACCCAAAACCAAAACTGAAAGCAAATCAGATACGGATACCAAATCATAACCCTAACCCTAACCGAAGCCTGAATCCAAGTACCATCAAGAACAGGAACCCATACCTGAACCCAATCCCAAACAAGAACCTGAATGTGAGCCTGATACTTATTCTGAACCTTAACTTGAATATGAACATGAACACTAACCCCAGCTGGAACTCTAACCATGACCAAAATGGAAAGCAAAACTAGTAGTGGCACCAAGCCATAGTCCTAGTCCTACCCCTTACCAAATCCCAAACTGGAACATGAAGCCAAAATCGGTATTGAAACCTAGTGGGAGCCAAGTCTGAGCCCCACCCCAAGCCCAAGCCAGAAATCGAGGCTGAGATCCAGCACTAACCTCCAAGCAAGTCCGAAACAGAACCTGAAACTGAACCAGAGCCCTATTCCAAACCTGATCCACTGTCTAAGCACAAGCCCGAAGCTGAGCCCAATAGAGTTCAAATGTGAACCTGAGCCCGAGCTCAAGCCCTAACCCGAGCCCAAGCCCGAGCCCAAACTCAAAACATAACCTCAATTCTTGTTCGAGTTCTAGCTGAAACTTAGCCCCAGATCAAGCCCAAACCTGAGCCAAAATGTGGGCATGAGCTCAAGCACAAGCCCAAACCTGAACCACAGCCCCATCCCCAAAATGAGACAGAGCTGGAGCTCTAACCCAAAACCAAAACCGAAAGTGACACCAAGCCATAAACCTAGCACTACCCCTAACCAAATCCTGAACATGAAGGTGAAGCTGAAAGCAATACTGAAATATAGCAGAAGCCCTAGAAGACTCTGATCCTTAGCCCAAGTCCAAGCTCAGACCCGAACCCTAACCAATGCCCCATCTGGAAACCTAGATGGACCCAGAGCTCTAACCCGAAAATGAAACCAAATCCAAAAGCAGAACTGAATTAGAAACCAAGCCATAGCTCTAAACCTAAATGAAGCCTGAATCCGAGTAGTAGCCCAAAATGGAATCCGTACCAAGCCATATCCAGAACCCATACCCAAACCAGAGACTGAGAGTTAACCCAAAACCTAACTAGAATGCAAACCTGAAAAACTGAACCTGAGCCCTGACTCTAGACCTATCCATAGATGAACGCAAACAGGAACCCGAACACTAGCAGAACCCTAGCAAAAGCCCGAGCCTGAGCCTGAGTTAGAGACGGATTGTGATCCCATACCTGAAACTGAAGCTGAAAGTGAAACCAAGCCATAGCCCAAGCCCTAACTGAACCCAAACTCAAAACAAAACTCAAACTCTAGCAGGAGACCAAGCCAAATAATAATAAATAGAAAGGGAAGGAGCTATGAAGAAACAGGCTAGTGGAAACCAAGTAAATTTTACAGATTAGACTGAGGCTCAATATTTTTTCCTTTAGTACTGGCAATTGAATCCTCTGAGCTACATCCCTACCCTTTTTATTTTGAAACAGAATCTTGATAAGTTGCTGAGGCTGATCTTGAGCCTGCAATCCTCCTGTCTCAGCATCCCAAGTACTGGGATTACAGTGTGCACCACTTTACCTAGCTTCAGTCTTGATAAATAATTTGCACAAATCATATGCCAATTGTAGAACCAGGGCAGATCTATTCAGGGATGTTATAAACATATATTTTTTTCTCTCATTTATGACTGCAACTTATTATTTATTCACTATATTTTAATTTGGGAAATTATCAATAAAAATTTTCTCTTCAGCATAACAGGTCTCTAGTTTTTCTCTTATTAAAAAACATTTTCAGAACAGGATACAGTTCATAACATTAGAGAACTTTTGTACTTTCATTAAGATGGGAACATTATACAGAGAAAAGTTTACTTTATATGTAACTTAGTATAGCTGGAAAAAGCATATCTAAAACAATAGCTTAAAATTTTCTTTACATCATAGTGACTTGGTATGTTGTGAAATGGTTTTCTATAACCTTGACATTTTCTTCAGATAGCCAGTTTCCCTAATTTAATGCTTAAAAGAACTTCCAAAGACTTTAATCTTCCTAAAGATTATTTTCTGGTAGTTCAAGAAGAGTTATTTTTTAATGTCTCTTAGAGACATTTTGCCAAAGATGGTCCTTATTTATGTCTTGTCTGCAGTAAGAATGTTCCATTTGTAAAACTTCTTCCTCATAGTCTACATCTTTAGACAAATAGTCTTCAATGTCTATGTCTTCCACCTCTATAATTTCTTTTCTTTCTGTCCTTTTTTTTTGGGGGGGGGGGTGGTACTAGAGATTGAACCCAGAGGCATTCTACTTATGAACTATACCTCCAGCCCTATTTTATTCTTTATCTTGAAGTAGGGTCTCACTAAGTTGCGGAGGACATTCCTAAATTGTTGAGGCTATCCTTGTACCTGAAATCTTCCTGTCTCAGCCTCCCAAGTACTAGGATTACAAACATGCACCACCATGCCTGGCTCCACATCAATAGTTCCTTTTGAATCAGGTATAAATGAATTAATTACGGTCTTAGAATTTTCTACGGATACAAAAATGGCAATAACAGATTATTTGTGTTTAATTATTTAACTGTTTGATTAATTGTGTGTAATAAGAATGGATTTTTCTTGTGCTGTCTTAATTTTCATGGAATTATTTGTAAAGTTTGGATTAACAAGAACACTGGTAGCTATTTCAAGTACTACCTGGGTTTCCAAAGACTGTTCCTGTTCCAAAAACTGTTCCAATACTTTCTGAATTTGGGTAGTACAATCCATCCTGCCTGTGGGTCCCTCACTCAGGAGGCTCCCGGGATTTGTGGACCCTAAAGATTCTGGGTAGTGCAGTTTTTCCTGCCTGTGGAGCCCTCACCCAAAAGGATCCTGGGATCTGTGGACTTGTGATGATTCTAGGTAGTGCACTGCATCCTGCCTTCGGGCCCCTCACCCAAGAGACCCCCAGAACGCTGGGTATTCTGGGTAGTGCATTTTGAAGATTAATGCATGGAGTTCTCACTGCAGAGGGCTTTGGAAAGCTGCATATTCATGGGGATTCTGAGTGGTCTGGTGTTCTACCAATGCAGACTTTACCGTAGAGGCCTCTGGGGAGACACAGGATACTCGTTCTTCCTGATACTCCCAGAGATTCCAGGCAGTGCAGTCCATCATTTTGCCCTCACTGTAGAGACCTCTGGGAGCTGCAGAATCTGAAGAATCTGGATAGCGTGGTCCCAAGCTCTTCCTATACAGCCCTCACAGCAGAGGCCTTTGGGAGTTGTGGTTCTTAATGTAGACACAGCCCCCAGTTATCCTCATACCATGGAATCTCTGCAGGTACTTGCCGAGATGGGGAACCTCTGCCCTTCACTGGACATATGGCTCCCAGGTGTCCTCAATCCATGACATCTCCATGGGGAGGTGCCAAAGGGAAGGATCCCCTGGCCCTCACTCTAGACACAGCACCCAATAATTCACAGGCAATGGCATCTCTGGAAATGCCTAGGAAAAGGAAGCTCTGTTCCTCATCATAGTCCTGCTCCCAACTGTTCCCAATCTGTGGCTTCTCCCTGGGTGGGTCCTAAGGACAAGGAAACTCACAGAAGACCCAGGACATCTACCCACAGAAGGCAGGTGTTTCCTGGGGGGTCAGAGAAAGTGGCTCTGTGCACCCCCTGCTGGCCACAATGGGCAGTGCAGAAGGCTCTAAACTCATTGTGCCAGAGCCAGAGAAGCTCTGTAATTCATTCCAGACCATCATTTTCACAATTAAAGCCTACCACCCTACACTTTCATAGGAATGAAAGGAGATAATGAGAAGGAAAGAACGTGGTTTATTGACAAAAACACACCAGTATCCTAAATACTAGCAATAATAGTATAGGAAACATTACAGAGAACAGTGGAATTTGAAAACTGGAATAAGAAATTTTTACAATTTCTTTACAAAATGGTTTGCCATAAGATCTCAGAAAAATCCTCTAAATTAGAAGAAAAATAACATTACTGTACTGTAATTTTACAAATAAATACTTGGGTTCATGCAAAATGCTGTATAATACATAATCTTTTGGGGGGGTTGGTTTTGAGTTTCTGTTTGTTTGTTTGTTTGTTTTTTAGCCTGAGCTACAAAGTACTCATTAAACACATATAAAATACAGACCTTGCTAAGATGCAACTTGCTAGGTAATCAAAACAGTAAACTTAAGAAATTATTTTGCCAAGGCACAACCTTTAAGCTAATCCTTAGTAAATATTAAGGACACAAATCAGTATAATTTTAAATCTAAAGGACATAGGAAATCATAATTTAGTCATTTAAAATTTTTGCAATATGAAATCCTTTTCCATATGAAAGTGTTTCCCCTCTTCTAATACCTCCTTATATCTATGGATATCTCCTATTATTTGACTTTTTATGTCTCAACACAAAGGCCTTTTAACTTTATACAATTAAAAAAATCCTTACATTTAAAACAATCCTCACACTAAAACAACCCCTCTAACAGATTTTAATTTAGATAAATTATTTTAGGTAAGATAAAACACCTAGCACTTAGATTAAAATACTTGGTGTTTTTAATACTTATCTATCAAAACACAGCTTAAGAAAATTTTTAGCCTTATATATGTATAACATCCCTTATCAGAACTTTGATCCTTAGTAATCATGTTTGGTTAACAATCAAGACAGCAATGTTAAACCACTCCTATATTAAAAAAAAACACATATTTTATATTTAACAATTGATTTTAGCATTTCACTTATAAAGATACATCATCTACAAAAATTTTACTTATTTTACCCATTTTAATAGCCAGTCAGCACTTTAAGTCACTACTTTAACAAGTAAAACATCCTAAAACTAAACAATGAGTATTGTAGTTTGAATATCAAATAGGAACTGGTACATAATACTAAATGTTTAACCTGGAAAAAGAAAAATTTGTTAACTTTTAATGACATCTCTTACCTTTTAATAAACTTTAAAAAAAACTTATTTGTTGAAGATAAATCACATGAACTAAAAAAGGTATTTGGATCCATTTTTTTAATTCAATGAGCACTCTTTATAAGCTAATTTTGGTACCACATGGACAATAGACAACACACTTCTGGGTACAAACATATCTCATAGCTTTAGCTTGCCAGGCATTGAATTTTCATAGATAAATAACCAGCCAGATGTATAGTTCCCAAAGTTAAAAATACAACCTATCACAGATGTCTGTCGTGTAATACAATGTGAGATTATAGAATAGAGGACACAGACATGGAAGCCTCCTCACAGAACAAGCCTCCATCTTCTAATTTACATTAGGGCCAGGAAAGGTAAAAAAAAAACTATTTTTATTTTTAAACTTTTGCCATTTACTTATTTTCTTTCAATGCATGCTAATTACAAGCATAGGAGGGAACAATCAACCTGCTTTAGGTAAAGCAAAAATCCAAAGAGTGTCCCCCCACTACAACGTGGTCAGCCAATACCCACGTGGTCGGCCATCTTAGCTAGAGCAATGAATGAGATGAAACACAACAATTTAGAGCAAACGTTTGCATCAAAAAGACTTAATTACAAGCATAGGAGGGAACAATCAACCTGCTTTAGTTAAAGCAAAAATCCAAGAGTGCCCCCCCACTACCACATGGTCAGCCAGTACCCATGTGGTCAGCCATCTTAGCAAGAGCAATGAGATGAAACAACAATTTAGAGCAAACATTTGTAGCAAAAAGACTGAACACATCGGCCACTAAAATGTGTTAGGTCTGAATGCTCCTCTTTTAGTGCCGTTGAGCACTCATTTTTAAAGGAGACTGACTGAGGTCGACGTGAGGGGAGAAGAGCGAAAGGAAGGGGGCAAAAAGACAAGAGAGAGAGAGAGAGAGAGAGAGAGAGAGAGAGAGAGAGCAAAAATCTGCTGAATCTATGTCCCATTGCTGGCAGCTGGCTACCCTAACCCCAGCATGGGTTTCGCTCATGGGCGCTCCACAAGCCACTGCAAAAAATAAAACTTATGCTGTCAATTTGAGCAGGCCTATCCGGGCCCTGGTACGACACGGACGGCCTCATCAAGCCAAAATTGAAAGTTGGCCATTCTGCAGAGCAAATAGTGATTAACATACCTTTTTTTTTTTTTTTTAACCTCCAGTGAAAGATTACATGCCTGAGTTCTGAAATCAGAAAAGTGGTCAATCATTATAGACAAGGGAGTTGAGGACGTCTGTCCCATTATGGAGAAGTAGAGAACAGCTGTAGGTCCAAAGCTAAAACCAAAAGTTAACAACACCACGTGGATGGGGGAGGACAGACAAACACTGAACAGAGAGATAGGCCTTTTTACGTTGCGCACTTCCTTTTTAAATTTCCCATGAGAGATCTACCAAATGTTGAGCACCAGCCACTGGGTGGGCAGGGACATCTCCCTCACCTCCCGACCAGTGCATCCTCTTAGGTCTTCTGCCAGTCCTCAATTTGGGCCCTCAAATACAAGTCAGCTGCCAAACATAGGTCAGCTATGCAAGCTGAGCCTCCCTGCACCCTCCTCGGCCGCCAACTCCAAATGGGAGGTCGGCTATGCAAGCCGAGCCACCCTGTGACCGCCAAATCCAAACGGGAGATCAGCTACACAAGCCAAGCCTCCCTGCGGCCATGCTACCAGATAAACTCCTTCTACCCTGGAGGCGAGTGAAGGTCTTTGGGGAACACAACTTCCCAGCCAACGCGCCAAAATGTTATGCACAAAACCGGGGTGCCCCACCAAAGAATGTACACATCACACAGAGCACGTAATATACAAGAAGGAGATTTTATTACTAATCCGGGTCAGGGTTGAGTCTAACCCAGATTAGGGTTCTGCCTAAGTATAGAGGTGTCATGGCCATGGAACCAAGTTAGGTATACTCTCTCATTTTTGAATTGATCAAAATGCTCTAGAACAGGTCTTATGTTAACAAAGAGAATGTTACTTCACTAATAGATGTGATAGAATATTATGAAACTATTGAGATTACAAGAATGTGGGGGATCAACAATCCAAATGAGAAATGTTTAAGGGTAATGAACAGCAGCGCATGGTGGCACATTTCCTGATCTCAGTGACTTGGGAGAGTGAAGTAGTAGTATCCTAAGATTCCAAGATCCCAACTGAGGTCAGACTGTGCAACTTAGTGAGATCTTGTCTCAAAATTAAAGAAAAAAATCAACAAACACTACTTCACAGCAGTCTAAGGGACTTATTAGTGTTGTGCTTTTTCATTAACACAGAATAATCATTCAAAGTTTGGGGGATTAAGTGTGATATTTCTATACATGCAGATGGCCTACAGTGATCTTATTCAACCATTCTTTCTCACACTTTTCCCTCTATTATACCCTAGAACTCTTGTCATTCTCTAGGAATAACTGTTCTACTTGAAGTTCTGTGCTTTTTAAAAAAAAATATTAATCTCTACTCATTAGCCAACATGTAACACAACAATGATTTCTGTAGCTACAAATGAGAGACAAATGCGGATTTTTCTGGAATGAGCACATTCTCACATCTCAGAGACCACCATTGTTAATTCTCTGACTCAGTGTCACTTCATCTCATTCTCCTTAATCATATTTAATCATACAAAAGAATAGATAGTAGATTCCTCAACTCCCTCAACTTCTACTCTCACATAACTTATCCAATCGGCTTTGTTTACCACCACTTGAGGATCTACTCAGAGAATTAGTAACATCCATGGTGCTAAATCTCATCATCCCTCCATGGTCACCCTCTTCCTGCAGTACTAAGAAAGAACAGTTGGGAAGTGCACATGATACAAAGGAAGTTCTAGTCCAGAGAAAGAAGTTCCAGTATTAAGAAAAAAGATTCTGGTCCAGAAAAGGGAAGTTTCAGGAGCTAAGAAAGAAGTTCCAGTGCTAAGAAGGAAGTTCCAGTTTAGAAAAGTTTCAGTACAAAGAATGAAGTACTGGACCAGAAAAAGACATTCCATTGTTAAAGAAAAAGTTCCCATCTGGTAAAGGAGGTTCCAGTGGTTAAAAGGAAGTTCTGGTCTTTAAAGAAAGTTCTAGTGCTAAGAAGAAAGTTTCAGACCGGAGAAAGTAGTTCTAATATAAAGAAAAAAGTTACGGGTGGAGAAGGAAGTTTCAGTGCTAAGAAAGAAGTACAGTCCAGAGAAGAAAGTTTCTGTGTTAAAAAGAGTGTTTTGGTTCTAATGACGTACCAGATCAGAGAAAGAAGTTCTGCTATTAAATAAAAGTTTTGGTACTGGAAAGAAAGTTATTGTCCCAAGAAAGAAGTTCCAGTCCTAAGAAAGAAATTCCAATCCTAAGAGTGTAGTTTGGGTCCTAAGGAAGAAGGTCTGGTACTGAAATGGAAGTTCTGGTACTAAGAAACATGTTCTATTTATTGGAAAGAGTGGACAAAGTTGTTACAATTTGAGAAGCAGAACAAATAATGATAGTTATAGTGATAATAAGACAATTACCTGTGACTTCTTAGCAACATAAATAACTCAATAAGTAAAGAAGTGGATTAAGGAATTGCTTCCTAACAATGAAATTGGGGGGAAGACTAAAAAATTTTTTTAAAGTTATGACTTTGAAAATACCAAGATTTTATCTGCTTCCAGGATGGTTCAGTTGAGGTCCCTGATGTATGATTTTGTTATAGAGATGGCAGAACAACAAAGGCAAAACTATGCTTCACAGAGAGTAATTGAAAAGTAACTCTAGAAATCAGCAAGAGAGTAATAAGCACCCTAAACAGCATGGGGAGTGGGAAAGACAACCTAGAGAAAAGAATAAAGCAAACCACAACCTCAACCCTGATTCCCAGATGTGGAGCAGGAAGCAGAGATCTACATTGCAGGCAAAAAGATAAGTGAAAAAGTGCCAGTCAGTAAATCATTGCAGCAGACCAGCAGTTCTAACTGTAGGCAATTCCAAAGTGCTTGCAAGCTTCAAATCCAGTTTGGAGTGTTGGCTGCTCTACTAGTGACTGCTTTCCTCCAAATACTATCCAATTGAGTCACACCCAAGCTGCTACAATAGCAACCACTAGATGCCATCCTGCCTTAGATACAGCACCTGGCCCACTGGCACCACCAAATCCTTGGCCAAGCATGCAACTTACAAGGTTGAAGAAAGTCCCTCCAGGATCCTGCAACTTCAGGACCAGCAGCTGCCATACCACAAGCCCAAGTCCCACCTAAGTTGCTCCATGGAAATAAGGGAAGGCCTCCTCCCCATTCCACAGTCTTGGAATTGCAGCTGCTAATGCAAAGGCATAGAGTTACACATGCCTGCATAGGACACAGATGAGAAAGGACACAGCTGTGTCCTACAGATCCAGGAATGTGGTTATCAGTGGCCCCAATCACTAGCACCAGGAGCACCCTCCCTCAGGGAAATAGAGAAGGTCTTCTACCCAACCTCCAGTCTTGGGACTTTAGCTGCAGGTGCCAAGAGACTGACATCACCCATACACATTCCTCTTGACCAGAGGAACATGAAACCTGAATCCCACAACTCCATAAACAATCAATGAGTGACCAAAACCCCCAGACCTCTATGCCGCAGAAGCTGCTGATGAGATTAGAAGTCTGTGACATGAATGACTCAGAGTTATTAGAGGTACACGGTGTCTGGGGGGAAGACAGAAAATCTTCTGCTATTCTTCAAGGAGCATCTTTCTTTTATTGAGGGTTTAAAAAAAATTGTGAAAATGATTAAACACAGAAGCCAGCAGAACAAACAGCCAGAGAAAAACATCAAGGCAGCCATGGCTGAGTCAGGGAAGGAAAGGGTAAACAATTCTGGAAAATAAGGAAGTTACACCAGGGTTTACCTTTCTGGTTCTTGGAAACTTGCTTGCAATGCAAATAAATTTCCACTTAGGTGGGTACTTTGTGCCCACACCCCAACCCCCAGCCAGATCAAAGTGACCTCAGAGCTGAAGACGAAGATTTCCAATATCTCCTCCTTTTTGTATTTGAGACAAGATAAGAAGTACATGCTTTAGAACTTTATGTTTTTAAAACATCAATTGTGAGCCAGGTGTGGTGGCACACGCTTGTAATACCAGTACTTGGGAGGCTGAGACAGGAGGATCCAGGTTCACAGCCAGCCTCAACCACTTAGTGAGGCCCTCCACAACTCAGTGAGACCCTGTTTCAAAATAAAGAATAAAATAGGGCTGGGGGGTATAGGTCAGAGTTAGAATGCCCCTGAGTTCAATCACTAGTACCGCAAAAATAAATCATCAATTGTTTTCATCTGATTTTGCAGACTGCACACAGAACAAAAAACAATATTACAATCAAAATAACCAAGCCAAGCAGTTTCCATACATGAGTAGAAAAGTACTTAAAAAGGCTAAGACTAGAAATACCATCAGCCAGGTTTTCCCAGACTTTAGCATCTTGAGACTGTGATTTTAGTACATCTAATGAAGCACTATGAAAAGGATTTAATCCTAGTAAATGATTTTCAACATGGAGCCAATTGTATCATGATCCTTGTAAGGCACTTTGGTCACAAAATATTCAGTAATATTATGACATTGCAAAGAGTGACACCATTGTAAGTCCTGTAATTGTTTCCCAACACAAATCAAGTCTTTAACTGATGAACTTCTCCAAGGTTTTCTCTAAATTTAAGAGAGAAAATAAAAATATTTTAAAATGTGTCTTTAAATGAAAGAACATTTATTTTTAGTAAATTTATCTTATTTACACACAAAAAAAACAGCTACTGACTTGTGTTTCTACATATTCTAATGCTTTAACTCCTGGAGAAATTTCATTTTAAATGGCTTTAGCATCATAAAGTATCATTAGTTAGTATTTAAAATGTTATCCTGTTTTTATCATCTAAAACTAATCCATATTTTTTTGCTTAAAACAACCTCATCCAAGTTTCTAAAAGGTCTTACACAATACATGGATATAAATATACAGTCTTCTAAAATAATGATCTGAAACACATCTTTTTATTTGCCATGGTGGGGATCAGATTCAGAGACTCCTGCAGGTCAGAAAATGCTCTACCAGTGAGCTACACCTAACCCTGAGAGATACCTTATTAAGCAAGAAATTAACTAAAAGTCATTTTAAATTGTCATGAAAAAATATCAAATGAAACATTTCTCTCAATAAAAAAAATTAGGCTATGAAAATATATTTTAAATATTATTGATGAAAAATAGCATTAAGAATTCTGCTGAAAGTGAGGAAAAGTAAAATTAAAAGTCAAATTCAAGAAACGTATTGCACCAAATTGTGAACCTAGAGAAAACAGATTTACTGGTAAAATACATATTAATGAAATGATTATAAAATAAGGAAGAATAGATCATTATAGGAGAGCTTGGAAGGATATTTAAAGACCTCCTATTAAAAAAGACCTTAGGACCATAAGCATTGACAGCTGAGTGTTAACTTTTAACAAATTCTAATTATATTTAATTAGTTAAGATTTAGATAAAGAGTTCCATTCTTTAATTCATTTTGTGGCATAGTACCAATGTAACTAAAATAATTCACTTAATGTAAGATTCCAGTGTTCATACAGCAGACATTCTGTATAGCATTACAGATACACTGCCAACTCAACTGACTTACTCAACAAAAGAAAAAATGTCCATGAAGTTATTTACATGAAAGTCACAAAGTAAATTTTAACAAATCCTAGCCTTGACATAATGTATTTACTCTTTTATAATTCTGTGAGTTTCAATACATCTAGTTTTCAGATTTTTAATATTTCCTCCAATACTTTTAACATTGTAAGAAAAATAAACCAGTGCTTAGAGGGCTAACAAAGGTTTAAAACTCATTGCAGGATGGTACAACTTCACAGAGCACATATGCCCCTTCCTGACTTTCCAGTGAATGAATTAATGAAACTCAGTACTGTATGCAGAGTAAAGTCCAAAATTCTGGAAATTCAAACAGAAGTGAAACCCATTACCATTGTTTCCCCCAAAATGTGATAGAACAAATATTCAGAAACCACATCAAATTAAATGGATGTATATACAAACTGAACTTACAAAAACTCTTATAAAAATATTGAACAGAATCTATGACCACAATGACTTATATTTCATAGTGATGCTTTGTAAAACAGAATACTCTAAGGGGCATTGAAAGACAATTTCCTGTAGAAAATGGTGACAGTAGAGAAGCACAAGTGGCAGCAAAGTGATTTTAGATGTTGCTGGGTTTTTTTATGAAAAAAAAAAAACTTTAATTTTTATGGATTATGAAGGATTATGACCAAACTCTAAAGATTTTTTTCCAAATTTACCTTTAAGCTCAAATTATATTTCAACATAGCTAGTCATAAGGCTAATGATAAAAAGGATATGTGGGGCAAGCAATGTAACTAGGTAGGAGATTTTCTATTAAAATACACATTAACAAAGTGACTATAGAATAAGAAAAGTATAAATAGGTGGAAAAACTTGGAAAAATGCTTGAAGGTCTCCCATTAGGATACACCTTAGGACTATACACATTTGTAGCTGAATTCTAACTAACCTTTAATAAATTCTAATTTTATTTGAAATAGTCAAATTTAAATGCAAAGAGAGAAATGATTTTCCTTAATTCATTTTGTGGTATAATATCATAGATTGATATATTTCACCAAATGTAAGATACCAATTTTTATACAGCAGTCATTTTGAATATCATTAAGAGTACACTGCCAACTAAACTGATTTAACAAAAGAAAATGTATTGTTGTTGGGTTTATTTCCATTTAGTCCCAAAATAGATTTTAACAAATTCTAGCCTTGATATAAATAATGTAGTCTTCCATGGTTTCATGAGATTTAATATATCCACTTTTCAGTTTTTTAATATTTTTTCTCCTACTTTTAACATTGTAAGAAAAATAAGCCAGTACTTGGGAGGCTGAGAAAGGTTTGAAGCTAGCCTCAGCAACCGAGTGAGATTCTGTTTCAAAATAAAAATAATAAAGTGGGTCTGAGGTAGAATGCCCCTCTATACAATCCCCATTACACCACACACACACACACACACACACACACACACACACACACACACACAACCACCACCACCACCACCACCATTAAAACATGCACATCTCCCTCTTCAGCTCTGGGTCACAGATGAAGGCTTTTTCCTCATACCTCCCCCTGCTTTCCATGTCTACAGGCCCTTTACTCCAGAAGCTGCTGGGGCATGTCCCTGGACGAGTCCTGAGGGAAATGGAACTCCAGCCTGCTATGAACAAGTCCCACGAGTGTCCTGAAGCTGACATCTCTGGGCTGGTCGTAGGAAAAAAGCTCTAGTCCTTATAAGAAAGTTCCAGCGCTAAGACAGAACAGCTGGTCCTGAAAAGAAAGTTCCAGTGCTTAAGAGGGAAGTTCCAGTCAGAAGTGAATCCTCCTGTGTCGCATGGATCTGCTTCTCCAGCCCACACACCCTAAAGATTCTGGGTAGTGCAGTCAGTCCTGCCCGTACAGCCAGCACCAAAGAGTCTCCCTAGATCTGTGGACCCCTCAGGATTCTGGGTAGGCAGTCCATCCTGCCTGTGTGGCCCCCACCCAAGAGACTCTTAGGATGTGTGAACCCCTGAGGATTCTGAGTAGCACAGTCTGTCCTGCCTGTACAGCGCTCAACACCGAAGCACCTGGGATCTGTGGGCGCCTGAGGACTCTGGGTAGGGCAGTCTTCCTTGGTTGTATCGCCCTCACCCAAGAGGCTCCCAGGATCTGTAGACCTCTGAGGATTCTGGGTTCCAGTGTCCCGAAGCTAACATTCCTCAAGTTGGTCCGGAGAAGGAAGCCCCAGTCAGTCATCACAGGAAGTGAGTCTGGATATCAAAGGTGTGTGTGCTGGTCATCCCTCAGAGAAAGTGAGTTTCTGCCCTCTGCTGGCCACTGAGTGAAGCATAGGAAGCTGATTTGTTACCTGATGTCACCTGTGCTCCTCAGGGCTGGGCCACAGACTAGAAATGGAAGGCTCACTGGTATCCTCCAGGAAGTGTAGTCTTTGAGGAGTGACTGCCAGGGATTGGACCTGTTTTAGAATTATATGTTTTAAAAAGTTGAATGCCAGTACCACTAGGACACTATCAAGGCGAAGAGACCCTGCAGCTCAGAAGCGAATCCCCTGATGTCGCAAGGAGCTGCTTCTCCTACCCACACACTGTGAGGTTTCTGGGTAGTGCAGTGCATTCTGCCCACGTAGCCCTCCCTCAAGATGCTCCTAGAATCTGTGCATCCCTGAGGATTCTGGGTGGTGCAATCCATCTTGCCTATGGGGCCCTCATCAAGAGGTTCCCAGAGTCTGTGGACCCCTGAGGATTCTGGATAGTGAAATCTGTCCTGCCTGTTGGGCCCTCAGTGAAGAGGTTCCCAGGATCTGTGGACCCCTGCGGATTCTTATCTTCACTCAGCTGATTTCTTCTGATTGACCAGATCTCAGCAGTTGCAGCTCAGAAAGGAATCTGCTGATGATCCCAGCCAAAGAAGTCCCTCCCCTCCTGTCACCATCTACAGTAACAGCATTGGTTTTCATGACTGTCTATCTTCCCAATTCAGAGAGTTATTGCATGAACCTAGGGGATCTTTAATTTCCTGCTCTTTGCTGAGGTGATCTGTTCATGCTGAGAGCATCTTTGGTACACAGTTTTTACCCAACAATGAATTGCAAAATGTAAAATTGATGAACACAGGGTATCAGGATACAGTGTCTTGAACTTCTTGGCTCAGGAGACACACGTGCTTTTCCCTAGAAAGAGTATCGTCCTTCTTTAGAAGCACTTTAAACATGGATCCAAGCTATTCTCAAACATACAAGAGTAGCGATTTCATAAAGTAGGTTAATCAAGGAACCACAAAATCATTTAATCTAGGAGGTTTCCTCACCACTGTCAAATATTGATTGGATTTACATGGAAAAGGACTCATTATCACACAGCTGAGAAGCACTGCTGAAGGGAAAGCCTGTAGGAACATGTTTGCCAGAGAGCATCTCCAGCCTAGAATGACTGTGAAAGGAAAGAATCATTTTACAGACCACCACACATTCCCATGTCATTGTGGGTTTTTTTTTTTTCACTTTAGCAGAGACAAAAGCTAATAAAATTAATAAAGATAATTCTATCATAATTTAAATTTTTTCAAGCATACAGATGTCTGGTGATCACTATTGGGTTGTAAACACCTAAAATGGCTGCTTGAGGTTCTAAAATCCATTAGGAAATAAACTGTTAAATATGGCTTAAGTAGATATATAATAATGAATGATTCCAAGTTGGTTTGTTCAAAGATCATTCTTCTGGTGAGTGGGTGTGTATGAAAGCTCTCTCTAATTGTGTATGTATATACATGAAGAGATGCACTGCTTAAATAAAAATTTGCTTTCAATGTCATGAATTTAAGCAAAAGATGTAAACCACATATTTAAGTATGCAAGCACCATATTTCTCATCTGATTTGTATTCTTCCATGAATTCTATTTTAAAATAAGCCTCCTCTTTATTGCTGTAAATTCTTTGAAGTACAGAGAGTCATATGTGAGTCTGGATCTGCAGGGGGTCTCCTGCCCTTGTTCTGCTTTCAGAGCACGTGCCCTTCCATTAAAGAGGAGCCCTGTAGCACGTGAGGGTAGTTTGACTCTGTGCTGATCTTAGAGTAGAGCTAATTCTATGGCCTTGTCTTGTTCTAGGGTGCATTTTGTGTTGAAGAACTAATTTCTATAGCACCAAATTCAAATGTTATCCAGCAATATTTTAAGAGTTAAATAAGATCAACGTATTGGTTATTTTCCTTCTCCTGATTTACCTCTCAATTCCACTCAGATGCATTTGAAATTAATAGTTTAAAATGATAAATATTGCAAAAACTATGCTAAATATAAATAATTATCTCATGATAAGGAGAATGTTTATATAAGCTCTGACTTCTGTTATGTTAAAAATTGTGATGATAAAAGGCCCAAAGTTCTGAAGATGAATTAACAGTTGTTCAGAAGTAAGCAAGGAAGAACATTCTGAGATGTAACTCACTGTTTTTCTATTTCAGTTTTTTTTCTCTGGGAGAATCCCCAGTTCTCAGAGCACAGTCCCTGCGAACTTGGGGTGGCTTTCACTTGACTCTGTAAATAAAGGATGTTTTTGTTTACCTTAGTCCCTCAATGCCCTAACTAGCTGACAAGGAGGACAATGACTGGTGTGCATTTAGGATGGAGAGTGTGTCTCATTCACTTTGTTCTCAAGATGCTCAATAATGTAGTTAATTCAGTACACAGAATTATTCTTCTTGTTCTCACATGGAGCTGAAACAAGTACTCATTCTTCTGGCTTTTATCAATCTGTCTTGGATTGGGACACAGGTAAAGAATGTTAGATTCAGATAGGGAAAGACCAGGTTGGAGCCTCAGCAAACTTCTGGGAAAGCTGATTGGGAATATTATACAAACACAAATGCCTTATATGTAGATGTATCTGAAACAAGATGTTAGTTATATTAGAGCATATATTAGGGTATAAATTAGAGCCAGGCATGGTGATGCGTGTCTTTAATCCCAGTACTTGGGAGACTTGAGATAAGAAGATCATAAGTTTGAAGCCAGCACCAAAAACTTCAATTGCAAGGCTCTCAGCAACTTATCAAGAACTTGTTTCCCAAAAAAAGAGGGGTGGGGAGCTGGAGGTGTAGCTCAGAGGTAGAATGCCCCCTGGGTTTAATCCCCTGCACCACAAAAATAAAATAAAACCTCAGTACTATGTATAAGTATCATTTTCTCAAAATAAATAAATATGTTATGGTCTCATTTTTAAATCTAGTAATAACAGACTTTCTTAATCTTTGGATGTAAAACCAAGTTAAGCATTTATTTCCAGACTAAAATCATTGATTCCAGGAGGTCAGCAGGGTTGGTAGATGGGCCCTGCTGCCCGGCCCCAGAAACTTTATTCCTGCAGAGTGTGCTGACACACTGAGCTTCAGTGTCTATTTCAGAAGCGCTTGGGGCTCTGGACCCATGCATAACTATGGGCTTGCTGAGAATGGCGGGGCTCCAGTGCCTGCTTTCCCTCTTGGTTGCTGCTTTGGGGGTGGAGCTAGGTGATTTGGGGCTGGCGGGGATGGGAGGGAAGCCGTGGGCTGTCACCAGTGGCCCAGGGAGTGAGCACTGGCACCACCCCACAAGGCAAGCACTGAGCAGGAAAGAGACACTAGACCAAGAAGTTCATACCCACGCCTGAGGACTCAGTGTCTTCAGGACACCCATATTGGGCATTGGGATCCCTGAGGACTGGTTGAACATGGGTGGAAGGACAGGGGAGGCACTGTGGTAGGGTCAGTGTGGCAAAAGGACAGAAGGAGCCATGTCAAAGAGCCTACAGTACCAAGTATTCCTGCTGGTTTCCCATACAGGCCCCTCCTGGCTTAGCTTCTGAGGTCAGTGATCACACTAGATAGGGCATGTTCAGATTGTTACGGCTGGAGGTGCCTGGGCTGGGCTGCTGAGGGACTTCTGCTGAGGGGTGTGGGGCAACTGGCCCAAAGCCATGGACCCCACACCCCCTCCCCCCACCTAAGAGGCCTGTGCCTTTGGGCCAGTACAGCAGCTGCCCTGCTGACCTTCCCTACCCTACTCTAACTTATCCTTGTGTTGATGGGTCAGGTGGGAGGTGGCAGCCACTCTCGTCCTAGCCCTCTGCCACACAGGGCCATCCAGGGCCATGCTGGCCCTAGCCTCTCCGAAAGATAGCCCTCTCCCAGTGCACATGAAGACTGACTCACCAGGGACAGGCTGTGTCTTCAGAAAATCAGAACTATCCACCCATGGTGTTAAGAGCTGGGCAAGGGCCTCCTGGGCAGCAGGGCCCATGCCAAGCGGCCACTGCCTCTCTCCCTTTGCCAGCCAGCTGGGCTCCAAGAGCACATCCACCAAGAGGCAGTAACAAGTGGTTTGGCCTTTCTTCCACTGGGGTGCCTGCGCCTTTCTCAGATCCTGCAGCAGCGACATGTTAGGCCAGATCATCCAGGGGGTCACCACCTCCTCCACCTTCGTGGTCCGCCAGAGCCAGTATGAGGAGGGCCCAGCAAGAATTTGCCATTTTCCATGAAAAACAAGTGGCAGTTACTAATTATGACGACTTTATACTTTGATCTTGGTTTGCTGCATCTTTCTTTATAGTAAGACACTAATTGCTTAAGAAATAAGGATGTTTTCATGCACCCATTTAATAGATACGAAGAATTTTGTTTATTTTTTAATTTTTTTATTATTATTATTTTAATTGGTGCATTGTAATCATATATCTTTGTTAGTTGCAAGCTGGTAAAGGCATACACGTAAACATTTCTCATTTAACCCTTCCCCAATTCCCACCCCACTCCCTCCTCCTCTCTCCTTCTCAGGTTCACTTTAGTGATTGACTTTGATATGATTATGAGAGAACATCATGTGAATTAGGATGTTCCCCCCTCCCACATCACCTTCAGTTAAGTCAACTTCTTTGCTCATCTAAGATTTCTCCTTCTTCATCTGCAGTCCCTCTTAGGCCCCATCTTCTCCCTAGCATCCACATATTAGGAAGAGCATACAATTTTTTATGTTTTGTGACTGACTAATCTCATTTAGCATAATGTTTTCCAGATCTATCAATTTCCCTGAAAATAACATGATTTTGTTCTTCTTTATGGCTGAGTAAAATTCCATTGTGTACATATCCCATTGTTTTGTAATCCATTCATCTGTTGATGGACATCTTGGCTGGTTCCATAGTTTGCCAATTGTGAATTTCCATTCTTTTGGGTAGATACCCAGAAGTGGTATTGCTGGATCATATGGTAAGTTCATTCCCACTCGTCTGAGGATCCTCCATACTGTTTTCCAAAGTGGTTGTGCTAATTTGCAATCCCACCAACAATGTATTAGGGTTCCCACTTCTCTACACCCTCACTAGCATTTGTTGTTTTTGATGATTACCATTCTAATTGGTGTTAGGTGAAATCTCAAGGTAGTTTTGATTTGCATCTCTCTGATTGCTAATGATGTTGAACATTTCCTCATACATTTATTGGCCATTTATATTTCTTCTTTTGTGAAGTGTCTATTTAGATCCTTTGCCCATTTTTTGAGTAGGTTATTTGTTTTCTTAGCTGTGAGTTTCTTTAATTCTCTGTATATCTTAGATATTAGTCCTCTATCAGAAAAGTAGCTGGCAAAAATTTTCTCCCACTCTGTGGGCTCTCTGTTGAGGTTCTTGATAGTTTCCTTTGTTGCACAGAAGCTCTTCAGTTTAATGCAATCCCACATATTGATCTTCCTTTGAGTTGTTTGCTCTTTGGGGATCTTCTTGAGAAAGTTTTTACCTGTGCCTATGCATTGAAGTGTTGACCCTATGCCCTCTTCAAGTAGCTGCAAAGTCTCTGGCCTGACTTCCAGGTCTTTGATCCACCTTGAGTTGACTCTTGTGCAGAGTGAGAAAGTGGGGTTTATTTCCATTTTCCAGCATATGATTAACCAGTTTTGCCAACACCATTTGTTGAAGAGGCTACCTCTTTTCCAGTGTATGTTTTTGGCTCCTTTGTCAAAAAATCAATTCACTGTAAGTGTGTGGGTCTGTTTTTGAATCTTCTATTCTGCTCCATTGTTCTATCTGTCTGTTTTGTGCCAATACCATGTTGTTTTTATTACTGTGTCTTTGTAGTAGAGTTTGAAGTCAGGTATAGTGATGCCTCCTGCATGGTTCCTGTTGCTAAGAACTACTTTGGCTATTCTGGGCTTTTTGTTGTTCCAAATGAATTTAAGGACTCATTTTTCTATGTCTGTGAGGAGTGACCTTGGTAATTTCATGGGTATTGCATTCAATCTGTAGATCACTTTTGGGAGGATGGCTATTTTGATGTATTTATTCTGCCTATCAAAGAGCATGGAAGATCTTTCCATCTTCTAAGGTCTTCATCAATTTCTTTTTTCAACTTGTTATAGTTTTCCTTATAGAGGTCTTTTACCTCCTTGGTTAGGTTTATCCCTAAGTATTTTATTTTTGGGGGTGTTATTGTGAGTGGAATTGTTTTCTGGATTTCCTTTTTAATGGGTTTATGGTTGGCATACAGGAAAACTTCTGATTTTTTAAGATTGATTTTGTATCCAGACACTTTGCTGAATTTGTTGATCTGTTCTATAAGTTTTTTTGTTGACTTTGTTGGGTCTTCTTAGTATCATGTCATCTGCAAAAAGGGACAGTTTTAGTTCTTCTTTCCCTATTTTTACCCCTTTGGTTCCCTTCTCTTGCCTTATTGCTCTGGCTAGAGTCTCAAGTACTATATTGAACAGAAGAGGTGATAATGGACCTCTTTTAGTGGGAACTCTTGCAGTCTTTCCCCCATTTAATATGATGTTGGCTGTGAGCCTATTGTATATTGTCTTTATGATGTTGAGGTATGTTCCTTCTTTTCCAATTCTCTGCAGTGCTTTTAGCATGAATGGGTGTTGGATCTTGTCAAATGGTTTTTCAGCATCAATTGAAATGATCATATGATTTTTGTTTTTCATTCTGTTTATGTGGTGAATTACATGGATTGCTTTTCGTATGTTGAACCAGCCTTGCATTCCTGGGATAAACCTGACTTGATCATGGTGTATAATTTTCTTGATGTGGTTTTGAATACACATTGTTAGTATTTTATTTAGCAGTTTTGCATCAAAGTTCATCAATGATATAGGCCTATAGTTTTCTTTTCTTGAGCTGTCTTTATTTGGCTTTGGTATTAATGTGATGTTGGGTTTGTAGAATGTGTCTGGGAGGGTCCCATTTCTTTCTGTTTCACGAAATAGTTTAAGGAGTATTGGGATTAGCTCTTCTATAAATGTTTTATAAAATTCACTTGAAAAACCATCTGGCCCTGGGCCTTTGTTTGATGGTAAACTCTTTATTGCTGTTTCTCTTTGATTTCTATTGGTCAATTTTTCTATGTCTTCTTGACTCAATTTAGGAAGGTTATATGTGTCTAGAAATTTCTCAATTTCTTCTAGATTTTCCAGTTTGTTGGAGTATCGTTTTTTAAAGTAGTTTCTGATGATCCTATGTATTTCCACACTGTTGGTGGTAATATAACCTTTTTCATCTCTTATTTTGGCAATTTGGATTGATTCTTTCATTTGGTTAGATTGGCCAATGGTTTATATATCTTGTTTATTTTTTCAAGAAACCAGCTTTTGGTTTTCTTGATTTTCTGTATTTTTTTATTCTCTATTTTATTAATTTCTGCTCTGATTTTAATAATTTCCTGTCTTCTACTGGCTTTGGGATTAGACTGTTCTTGTTTTTCAAGTGCTTTGAGCTGTGTCATTAGGTTATTTATTTGGTGATTCTCTATTCTTCTTATGTGGACACTCAGTGCTATAAATTTTCCTCTTAGTACTATCTTCAAGGTGTCCCAGAGGTTTTGATATGTAGTGTCTCTGTTTTCGTTATTTTCTAGGAGTTTTTAAATTTCTCTCCTTACTTCTTCTATGACCCATTCTTCATTCAGCAGTGTGGTGTTAAGTCTCCATTTGTTTACATGGTTACTCTGGGTCTTCTTACAGTCGATTTCTAGTTTCATTTCATTGTAGTCTGAAAAGATGCAGGGAATTATGTTACATTTTTTTAATTTGCCAGTGCTCGCTTTGTAGCCCAGAATGTGGCCCAAAACGTGGAGAAGTTTCTATGGGCAGCTGAGAAAAAATGTGAATTTATATATAGTTGGGTGAAATATTCTGTATGTGTCTAATAGATCCATTTGGTTTATGGTATTCTTTAGCACTGAAGCATCTTTAGTGACCTTTTGTTTAGAAGATTGGTCTAGTGATATGAGAGGAGTATTGAAGTCTCCCAGTACTATTGTATTGGAATCTATGTGTGATTTTATATTATGCAGAGTTTGTTTTATGAAAGTGGCTGCACCTATGTTTGGGGGCATAAATGTTGACAACTGTTATTTCCTCTTGCTGGATTGTTCCTTTTACTAGTAAAAAATGACCTGCTTTGTCTCTTCTGATAAGCTTAGTCTTTAAGTCTAATTTATCTGATATCATAGTTGCTACTCCTGCTTGTTTTCAAGTTCCATTAGCATGGATTACCTTACTCCAACCATTCACCTTTAGTTTGTGGGAATTTTTGCTTGTAAGATGTGTTTCTTGCAGGCAGCATATAGATGGATTATAGGTATCAATCCATTTTGCCACCTTGTGTCTTTTTATTGGGGAGTTAAGGCCATTTATATTCAGTGTGACTATTGAGAGATGATTTTTAATTCCTAACATTTTGAGTTTTGACTTCTGTTTGAGGTAGTGTTTGTTCTTCTTTGCTTAGTTGTTTGCTTCCTGGAAATTATTGTTTCTCTGGTTCTGACATTTACTTGTTCTTCTTTGTAGTTAATCTTTAGTGATGGTTTGAAAGACATAAATTCTTTCCGTTTCTGTTTGTCATGGAAGGTTTTTATTTCCCCATCAATTTTGACAGAGAGTTTTGCTGGGTAGGAGAATATTGGTTGCAAGTTATTTTCTTGCAGAGTTTGGAATATGTTGCTCCAGCCCCTCCTGGCTTTCCTGTCTTAGTTTGGGAGGTCTGGAGTGATTCTGATTGGTTAGCCTCTAAATGTCACTTGGCCTTTTACTTTTGTTGCCTTTAGGATACTCTCCTTGGCCTCTACATTAGTCAACTTGATTATTATGTGGCATGGTGAACCTCTTCTTTGGTCTTGTCTTGAGGGAGTTCTGTATGTTTCCTGTACCTGTGTGTCAACTTCTCTTTCTATGTTTGGAAAATTCTCTGATATTACTTCTTTGAAAACATTGTTTATTCCATTAGTTTCAACTTCTAATCCCTCTTCTAAGCCTATTATTCTTAGGTTGGCTCTTTTAAAATTGGCCCAGATCTCGTCAATGTCCAATTCATACTATTGATTTTTTTTCCTAGATTATGCACTATGGATTCATTTTTTGAATGGTCATCTTCTAAGAGTGATATTCTGTTTTCCATGTGGTCTAATCTACTGTTTATAGTTTTTATTGATGTTTTTATTGATGCCTTAACTTCAATTATTTCATCTTTCACTTCCTTCAAGGCTTCTCTTTGATTCCTGTTCAGTGTGTCAGATTCTTTGTTTGTTTGTTCATTTATTTCTTTCCAGCTGTCTCTTCATTCTTTCCAGAAATCCTGTTTCATTTCTACTCTTAAGAATCTGAATTTTTCTTCTGGTAATCTCTGCCATTCTGTGTTGGTGAGTTCTGTTATTGTGGGATTGTGGTGGCTCATTGTTTCTTTGCCATTTTCCCTTCCCATGGTTCCCCTGTTCTTAAGTTTATATCTTTGCTGCTCTTGCAAGCTTTCTCTCAATTTATAGGTTTCTTATTTCTATTTTCTCTCTGTGAATGGTATCTTGTACTGAGTTGCAATTTCTCTAGGACTTCTTCTGTCCACTCTAATGGTGCCATTGGTGGGTTTCAGGTGTGTTCTAGGGTCTATTTGTTGCTTCTTTTATGGGGATCCATCTCAGAGGTGTGAGTAGGACAGTTTTTGGTCTCTGTGTTTTTAGGCCTCAATCTGGGATGTGTTGAACTATTCCTTCTATCAGCAGAGTTTATACTTAGGGTTTGGCAGTCCTTTCTGGTGGTTCACCTCTCTGGTCCAATCTCTGCAGTAGGGATTTAGAGGTATCTGCTGGTATATAAAAGGACAGGTTGTGTTCACTGGTGAAGGTTGGGTGAGAATCACATTGATGAATGCAAATATAGGGTAAAGTAGAAGGTATGGTCCAGTGGAATAAGAGTTTGAGTGTGTTGAGATGATATATGGTAAAGATTAGAGATAGTGGGTGTGTTGAGGGATTCTGGTAGTCAATGTAGAGTATTTAGGTGTAGTGGTATGAAATGGTCTTCATATGAGACAGGGAAGAAAGGAAAGAGAAAAAAGTGTTGAGGAAAAGAATATAGATGGGAAAGAGGGAGGGGAGCTTGTAAAAGGGATGAGGAAGAGAATCAACAGACCACAAAAAAATAACAAAGCAGCCAATCATCCAAACAAACATAAATAAAACAAAGCAATACAAAATGAAAACAGAGTAAAAACAAAACAAAAAAGAAAAAAAAACAAAAGCAAAAACCCTACAAGTATGTAAGCATAGAATCGAGTTGGCCTCTGCAGTTCTTTTGGATCTGCGTGGGTATTTTCAGCTTTTAAATGTCTGCTCACTATATTAGATTTTCAAGCATGTTTCAGGCAATCTCATTTGCTCTCTCTGTCAGTGCAGGCAGGGAGTTCTGTTGGTGCCTCTCCTGCTGTGAGCTTGTGTCTCTGAGCTCTACACAGGGTCTTCCCCTGTGCCACTCTTGTCTATGTAGGCAGGGGGGCGACACTGGGTCTGGACCCAGTGTAAGACGGAGGCTGCACACTTTCCACAGGCCCTGTCTGCTTTCGTGATGGTGGGAGTGCAGTCTAAATGCCAAGCATTTTCCAGGGTGCCTGTAAGGTCTCTATGCCCTGCGTGCTCTGGGTCCTTTCCACACTTCTGCTCCTATCCATTCGCTAGAAGGGCAGTGACCGAGTCTGTCCTTTGCACAGGGGCCCTGAGAGCGCAGTTAACTTACAGATCCATTGTGCTCTGGCTCTGGAGGGAGGGGTGAGCTGGGGTGTCCCTGCCTCAGGCTTAAGCTGGTTGTCACAGGTGTTCCGGTCACTGTCAATAGTGTGGGGATATGCCGCCTGATTAGGGTGTGGAGTTCTGGAGTCGCTTACTCCACATCTGGTCACTGGGTATGCAGGAGGTTGTTAGATGTCTTGGTGCCAGTAGATCCTGCACCAGGTGGCTGGCTTAATGGTGGCCACCACAGAACCACCCACATGGTCTCCTTTGCTTTCGGTGTTCTGCTTTCTGGCTTCTGTTCAGCTGGGCAGATTGACAATCCTTCATTGATGGCACTTTTGGGGATTAGAAATGATGCTGTAGGCCTCCCACCAACATTGTTACTAGTTGGTGTGGCCAGTAACAATGAAATTCCTTGGTGTTGTTTTCCTGCCCTATATCAGGGAGCGGTGGGTGAGTAATATCACTGGTTTTAAGCAACACACAACATTAATCTTGCTTAGAATAATCTCATTCAGATTTTGAAGAGGTCTTGATATGTGAGTATTTATGGGTGTGTATGTGTAGATATATAGTCTTTTTAAACAACACCCCAGACGCTTGGGTCTTGCTGGAGATAGAGACAGAGAGAGAGTTAGATAGAGTGTGTGTGTGTGTGTGTGTGTGTGTGTGTGTGTGTGTGTGTGTGTGTTTTGCTGGGATCAAACTCAGGGGCTCCTTGCTAACCAAGCACAATGGATTTGTGTGTGTATGTATGTGTTTGGGCACTTGCTTCTGACATTTTTTTGGATTTCCTTGATAGATAGATGAACAGAGGTGAGTATTCTAGGTGTCAGGCTTTCTGATTTAGTATAATTTTGGCTGTGTGTTTGTCATGTATGGCCTTTATTACACTGAGGTATGTTCTTCCTATACTTAATTTTCTCAAAGTTTTTGCAAGAAGAGATGTTGAATTTTTTTGAATTATTTTTCTGCATCTCTTGAAATAATTACGTGAGTTTTCCTTCATTTTGTTGATGGCATGTGTTACATTTATTATTTATGTATATTGAATCATTCTTGTATGCCTAGGATAAACCGGGTATGATCATGACAACTGATTTTTTCCTTATGCTGTTTGATTCAATTTACTAGTATTTTATTGTGAATTTTTCTGTGTCTGTTCACTAGAGATATTGGTCTGTAGTTTTATTTCTTATTGTATCTTTGTCTAGTTCCAATATCAGGGTAATGTTGGCCTCATTGAATGAGTTAAAAAGAATATCTTCATTACCAATTTTTTTGGAATAGTTTGAGAAGAATTGCCATTAGTTCTTCATTAAAAGTTTAATAGAATACATTAGTCAATCTTACACTTTTCTTTTTGGGAGACTTCTTATTAGTGATTCAATCTCACTACTCATTGTTTGTCTGATTACATTTTTTTCTATCTTCATGGGTCAATTTGTAAGTTATAGGTGTACAGAAATATGCCATGTAACAACAATTTATAAACACATATTTTATAATTTTTAAAAATATGGACTTTAATTTATGTTTAGCAGTTGATGTTTTAGTGTTTTAACTTTAAAATGACATTTTATGTATAATTTAGTTTAAATAGATTAAGTTTTTAAAATTACATAAAAAGCTAATTTGTAAATATATATCTCATTTACATTCATTAATTAATTTATTTATTTAGTGTGGGGGCACTGGGGATTGAACTTGGAGCATTCTACCTCTGAGCTACACTCCCAGCCCTATTTTATTTTTTATTTTGAAAGATCTCACTAAGTTGCTGAGGCTGGCTGTAAAACCTGTATTCCTCCTGTCTCAGCCTCCCAAGTACTTGGATTACAGGTGTGTGCTCCATGCCCTACCACTTATTTATTTTTGTCAATTTGATTACCTATGAAAATTGGGATATTAGACAAGCATAGTCATCATTTCAAGTTATTTTCTTGTCAAAGAAGAACCCTAAAAGTGCAATTGTTATACTTAGTACATAGAAAATAATGTATGGTATTTTTATCTGTATTATTCATTCTCAAACTTACATTTTTGTGATCTTGTATAACTAAGAGAAGTAAGTATAACCTTGCCTAGCCAGCAAACCCAGGCAAAAATTTTACTAACAATTCTAAAGACATCTTGATTTTTATTTTGCCAACACATTTAAAACCAGTTTATTTATCAAATACTTGTTAGGTGAAATAAGAGGCTTTCTTTTTTTTTTTTTTTTTACTGGAGATTGAACCCAAGGTTACTGTATCTCTGGGCTACACACCCAGCCCAGGATCTGCCAAGTTGCTGAGGGTCTTGCTAAATTGCTGAACCTGTCCTTAAACCTGCAATCCTCTGTCTTAGCCTCCCAAGTATAAGGATTTTAAGTGTGTCACTGCACCCACCTGAAATAAAAATTATTTGAGTTAATTTAACAATTTATATGAGCACTTGTTTATCTGTAATCAAATTAAAAATATAGCTCTTAAGGGATTTTACTACATAAATGCAACATGCAATATGTACCTATGTCTGCAACACACACAAACATACACGCATAGACAAGGTCTTATGGCTGTTTCAGGACTTTAATCATGAGACAGAAAAGTATTGTAATACGCTGGCCAATTTATAAAAAGATAGTTGAATCCAAATTATATTTCTGACAAAATAGGACACGTTAAAGCCATCTGTTCTTATGGATGAACTTTAAGATTAAAATTTTCCTTGAGAGTGTTGTGAAGACTGTGAACCCAATTCTGAAGAAAAACAATTTCTAATAGGATCTTTTTTTTAATGCCCCTTTTATCTTTTTATTTTTTTTTTCAATCTCAAATGAGTTTAAGAGTTAACTCTTGATGTTACATTTTAGCTAAGACTGGCTGAAATAAATTTCCAAGCAACCTTGAATAACAAAAAGTCTAAATATAAGAAAAATGTTAAAATACTCAAAATAGAGTGAATAAATAGATAACAGACCATTAAATGTTAACTTTATAATTGTGATTTAAGTATGACTTTCCTCAATTGATTAAAAAAAAGTGGTACATGCACAAGATCAGTCCATAATATAGCTAGCTGGAGTCCTTGATAGGAACCTTCTTTGCATATTCTACAATTTGGGTATCCTGCTTTGTTTCTTATCAGTCTCTTAAGAGCAAGCAAATCCTATAGTTTCTTTTATGGAATGTAAGGGATTTTAGCAAGTTCTTTCATTTTTCCAACTGAGCACACAAATAAGACTAATTTGGGGTATTAAGAGACCCCAAGTTGGTCAATATAATTTATTCATCCCAGGTGATATGAGTCCATTTTGACAGGTTCGTGAAAGATGTGGTTTCATAAATTTTAAATATAAAGTATCCCAGAAAGTATTTTCCCATTTGTACTGTTTTTAGAAAAACGACTGCCAACTATGAATTTAGATAAGTTGCTTTAAGCTGACCAATACCAGAGGATAACTGTTTTGGGTATAAAATGTTAGGAGTCCTCTCCAACGCGTCACCAGACTGGCCAGTGACCCTTCTCATGCATGTCTCAGGAAGGAGCCTGAGCCTGCAGGCGCCCAGGGTAGCAAGCTGATGGGTGCCCCTTCCAGAGCCAGAGCTACTCCATCTGACCCAAGACAAGGGTTTGCCTGTCTGGACTCCTGTGAGTCCACTGTGTAAACAGCCATAAATCCAATACTCATGCGAAGTCTCTAGATGCTGAGAAAAGCTCTCAAGAAGAAGGAGTAGGTGTCTCATCTCTGAGTGGAAATAAATACCTGTTTGTTGACAATGTTTGTTGGTCAACTCAAACTAAAAAAAAAATCCAATTGCAATTTTTGAAGTAGCCCACAAGATGGCAGTATGAATTCAGCCAAGTTAAACGGAAATGAAGTAGGAGTAGGAATCCTGCCAAGTAACCAGGCTCCCCCACCAAAGCCATCACAGAAATTCTGGGGATAACTCAATTTGACAGGCATGAATTAAATTCTGTACAGTGCTCCAGGGGATAGATTACCTTGATGGGTTTGTATTAATTTCTTCCCAGGACTATCCCCAGAACCCCAGGAAAGCAAAAATTATCCTTCCCCATACCTTATCTGCCTCTGAAGTACTGGGATGGGATTACAGGCATGTGCCACCACATCCAGCTTTGTCTTTTTTTTTTTTTTTTTTGGTAGTACCAGGGATTGAACCCAGGGGCATTCTACCTCTGAGCTACACCCCCCAGCCCTATTTTTTATTCTTTATTTTGAAACAGGGTCTCACTAAGTTGCGGAGAGCCTCACTAAGTAGCTGAGGCTGGCTGAGAACCCAGATCCTCCGGTCTCAGCCTCCCAAGTACTGAGATTACAAGCATGTGCCACCATGCCCAGCTTTGTCTTTTATTTTGAAACAGAGTCTCACTAAGTTGCTGAGGGTCTTGCTAAATTGCTGAGGCTGTCTGTGAACCTATGATCCTGCTGTCTCAATCTCACAGATACTGTGATTACAGGAAGGCACCATAATGCCTGGCTCTACCTTATCATTATTATTATTATTATTATTATTATTATTATTATTATTATTTGCGGTACTGGGGATTGAACTCAGGGGCATTCTATCTTCGAGCTATATCCTCAGTCCTATTTTTTATTCTTTATTTTGAAACCAGGTCTCACTAAGTTGCGGAGTGCCTCACTAGGCAGCTGAGGCTGGCTGAGAACCCGGATCCTCCAGTCTCAGCCTCCCAAATGCTGGGATTACAAGCATGCGCCACCATGCCCAGCTTTCTACCTTATTATTAATGAAGAGATTCAATGCAATACCTGCTGCAATACAATACCTGCAATCTCTCCTTTTCCCAGGAGAAAAGAGAATCTGAATAAGAGAACCTGAATAAAAGCTAAGCAGAGGAGTGGGGGTGGATTCTGATTCCAGATTTTCCACTAAGGTTCCCATGAGCCACTAGGACCAAGCAGAATTGCAGTAGATTCCTGCTGTAAGCAATCTCAAAGGTCTGAGCAGCTGGAGAGATCCATGGGCTGTCTCTGTGTCCCTTCATCATTGCCAAAAGTGTGAGCCGAAGAGTCAGAAAGTAGGTTTAAATAAAAGCAAAGAGTTTCACTCAGGTGTAGAATTGTTTTGCAAATTAAGAGACGGAGTTTCATTAGAAGTCAAATGGGAGCCTGGTGTGGTGGCGCACACTTGTAATCCTAGCATTTGGGAGGCTGAGACAGGAGGATCCAGGTTCACGGCCAGTCTCAGCTACCTAGTGAGGCACTCCGCAACTTAGTGAGACCTGGTTTCAAAATAAAGAATAAAAATAGGGCTGGGGGTATAGCTCGGAGGTAGAACGCCCCTGGGTTCAATTCCCAGTACCGCAAAAAAAAAAAGAAGTCAAACAGGTGCTCTGCTGAGACAAAGCAGGACGATGCTTTTATTTTAAAAGGGAGGGAGGAAACACATGACTCAGCAATCTTTGGAGAAGAGCAAGGTTTACTGACAATGTGTCAGGGTGGTTACATATTTTGCAAGTCCATTTAAAAATCCATACCAATGACAGGCTATTCATTCTGAAATTTCTCAATGTCCATTAGTTATTGACAAACTTCCAGAAATTGTTTCATTATTAGGATGTTTTAATTTTTGCATTCCCATCTTTTTTAAATACTTTTTTGGTGCATTGTAATTGCACATCATAGTCTAATATTATAGTCAGGTTCAAAGTGATATAAATATACAGGTGCACACAAATGGGTGTGTTTTCGTTTACATCCTGCCATTCTTCCCTTCCCCGTTGATGCTATTGAGCTTGGCAGTATTACTTGAACTATTTCCTTCCTCAAGCCCCCTTCTGCCACAGCTCCTTAATAGCTGGATCTTGAGCAAGGCTCGATCCACTGGAGTCCTGCAAGGCAGAGGATTCCAAAAGAAGGAATGCATGGCATATCCCACTTTGCATTATTATTTTCTGGAAATTTGGGGTGCTTTGGGTTTTGATTTCACATGAATTGTAAAGGAAAATTTCTTAGAAACATGTGGCCTGACAGATACTGATCTCTTAGCTGAAAAAAAAAAAAAAAAGCAGTGCCTCAAGACAACCCAATTCATTAACCTCTTACAATCATTGGTCTAGAAACAGGCTTTGCAAGTTTATCTAAATAGCTACTATGAATAGTCTTTTGCCCACTCCCACCTGGTCTCCCTGGAACCCTCTAACTACCTGAGATAAGATAGAACACTGCTTAGAGGGGGTAAACAAAATTGTAAAGATTTTAACTAATGGAAAATAATTTTTATATATGTATTGTAACCTTAACTGGTTGAAGATAACCTTTGGAAAAACAAGTCTGTAAAAATTCTTGTTCTATATGCCTCATTGCAAAAAAAAAAAAAAAATAGTATAAAACAGCAACTAACAAACAATAAAACAGATACGCTTCTTCACTGCATTTGGTGTGAGTGTATTCTCTCGACCTCCTCTCATTCCACACCTGTTGAGGGACCCCCTACCCCACTGCCATGAGGGCTGGACCCCGGCACCCTTCCACTATTCTACTAGTCTTTCTCCTCACTTATCTGAAGTCCCCTTGATTTCCAATTTTCTCTCTAGCTTCCACATATGAGAGAAAACCTATGACCCTTGACCATGTTGAAACTGCTTGGTCTCCTTTAGCATAATATTCTCTAATTCTATCCATTTTCCTGAAAATGATATAATTGTGCTTTTCTTTCTGGCAGAGTGAAATTCCATGTATGTACCACATTCTATGTATGTTGTATGTACCACATTTTCTTCATTGATTCATCAGTTGACATCTAGGTTGGTTCTATAATTTGGCTAATTGAGAATTGTGTGGCTATAAATATAGATATGCATATATCACTGTAGTATTCTGACCTTAATTCTTTGGGAAAGATGCTAAAGAGTAGTATGACTGGGTCATATGGTGATTCCATTTCTAGTCTTTTCAGGAACCTTCACACCAATCTCTTTAGTGGTTGTACTAATTTAAAATCCCATCAACATGATGCTGAAGCAAGATGGTGTCTGAGTGAAACACCTCTCCTCAGGTGCTGTGAGCTTGAACCAAATCTGCCATAAAAGCAGCTTCTTGACAGAAGAAAAAAAAAGCAACAAAAAAGCAAACAAAGCAATGAATATTGAACTACAACTAAAGACACCCCAGAAACCAGACCAGGAAGAGCAAAAGGGCCTATCCTCGAGTCAGTGGCGGTGGCCATTTAGTCATAGCCCAACCCGGGGGTCTACTAACACCACTGTGTACCCAGCGACCAGGTGTGGAGTAAGAGACTCCGAACTCCACATCCTAACCAGGAGACTGGTCCCGCACCTTCCACAGTGACTAGAACGCATGGGACAACCAGCGTAAGCCCCTGCGGGAACACCCCAGCTCACCTCTCCTCTCCCTCCAGAGCCATCACAACCCCTCTGCAATTGACTGCTCCGCAGAGCTTGAATCAAAACTGCTGTAAAAGCAGTTTCTTGATGGAAGGAAAGAAAAGCAAAGCAGAAAAAAAAAAAAGGAATAAAGTAACAAAAGCAGCTGAACAGAACCCAGGGAGAACAAAGGAGGCAGTGTGTGCACACGGCAGTGGTGTGCTCCGTGAACCGGTGGCCGCCATGTTGCCAGCCACCATCTTGCCTGCTGCCCAGAGCAGGGTCTATTAGCACCAAGATCCCCAACGACCTCCTGCGCCCCCAGCAACCAGAGGTGTAATAAGTGACTATGGAACTCCACACCCTAATCAGGCAGCATATTCCCGCAGAATCAACAGTGACCAAGAACACCTGGGACAACCATCTTAAGCCTGTGGTGAGGAAACCCAGCTCACCCCTCCCACGAGAGCCAGAGCAGCAGGGATCTGTAAGTTGGATTGCACCCCTGGGGTGCAGGGGCCCCTATACAAAGGACAGACACAGTCACTCGCCCTGCTAGTGATTGGATAGGAGCAGAACTGCGGGAGAGACCCAGTACACACAAGGCATAGAGAAATTCCAGGCACCCTAGTAATCTAAATGTCCAGCATTTAGATTGCACTCCCGCCACCAGCGAAGGCAGACAGAGAGGGAGAGACTCAGATAGGCCCTGTGGAGAGCTCAGAGACATAAGCTTGCAGCAGGAGAGACATCAGTGGAACCCCCTGCCTGCACTGACAGACAAATAAGAATACTAGAGACACATTCAAAAATCTTTGTACTTACAAACTAGCAGGGTTTTTGGTTTTGTTTTTTGCTTGTGGGTTTTTTTGTTTGTTTTTCTTTTTATGTGTGTGTTAAGTTTTATTTGTTTTTACTCTGTTTTCACTTCATATAGGCAATACAAAGTGATTTATTTATGTTTGTTTGGATGATTGGTTGCTTTGTTATTTTTTGCTTAGTTTGTTAAATCTCCTCCTTATCCCGTTTACAAGCTTCCCTCCCTCTCTCCCACCTACATTCTTCTTCTCAACCCTTTTTATTTTCACTTTTCTTTTTTCCCTGTCTCATATCAAGACCATCTCATACTATCACACCTAAAACTCTACATTGACTACCAGAATCCCCCGACATATCCACTGTCTCTAATCTTTACCATATATCACCTCAACACACTCAACCTCTTATTCCACTGGACCATACCCTCTACTTTACCCTATTCTTGCATTCATCAATGTGACTTCTCACCCAACCTTTACCACTGAACACAACCTGTCCCTGTATATACCAGTGGACACCTCTAAAACCCCATTGCAGAAATTGGGTGAGAAAGCTTGCAAGAGCAGCAAAGATATAAATTTAAGAATAGGGAAACCATGGGAAGGGAAAACAGCAAAGAATCAATGAGCCACCACAACCCCACAATAACAGAACTCAACAACACTGACTGGCAGTGATTACCAGAAGACCAATTAAGATCTTTAATAGTAGAAATGATACAAAACTTCCAGAAAGAATGCAGACAGAGCTGGAAAGACATAAAGGAACAAATAAGCAAAGAATCTGACACCCTGAAAAGGAATCAAAGAGAAGCCTTGAAGGAAGTGAAAGATGTGAAATATGCAATAATTGAAGTGAAGGCATCAATACAAATGATAAACAGTAGATTAGACCACATGGAAAATAGAATATCACTCTTAGAAGATGATCATTCAAAAAATGAATCCATAGTGCACAATTTAGAAAAAAAATTCGACAGTATGAATTGAACATTGATGAGATCTGGGCCAATTTTAAAAGAGCTAACCTAAGAATAATGGGCATAGAAGAGGGATTAGAAGTTGAAACTAATGGAATAAACAATGTTTTCAAGAAGTAATATCAGAGAATCTTCCAAACATAGAGAAGTTGACACACAGGTACAGGAAACATACAGAACTCCCTTGAGACAAGACCAAAGAAGAGGTTCACCATGCCACATAATAATCAAGTTGACTAATGTAGAGGCCAAGGAGAGTATCCTAAAGGCAACAAAAGTAAAAGGCCAAGTGACATTTAGAGGCAAACCAATCAGAATCACTCCAGACCTCCCAAACTAAGACAGGAAAGCCAGGAGGGGCTGGAGTAAAATATTCCAAACTCTGAAATAAAATAACTTGCAGCTAAGATTCTCATACCCAGCAGAACTCTCTCTCAAAATTGACGGGGATATAAAAACCTTCCATGATAAACAGAAACTGAAAGCATTTAGGTCTTCCAAACCAGCACTAGAGAAAATACTCAAAGAGATCAACCTCAAAGAAGAACTAACAAGTAAACATCAGAACAAGAGAAACAATAATTTCCAGGAAGCAAAAGACTAAGCAAAGAAGAATAAACACCACTGAAAACAGAAGTCAAAACTCAAAATGTTATGAATTAAAAGTCATCTCTCAATAATCACACTAAATATAAATGGTCTCAACTCCCCAATAAAAAGGCACAAGGTCGCAAAACGGATTAAAACCCAGAATCCATATATATGCTGCCTGCAAGAAACACACCTTACAAGCAAAGATTCCCACAAACTAAAGGTGAAGGGCTGGAAAGGTAATCCATCCTAATGGAACTCGAAGACAAGCAGGAGTAGCAACCATGATATCAGATAAATTAGACTTAAAGGCTAAGCTTATCAGAAGAGACAAAGCAGGTCATTTTTTACTAGTAAAAGGAACAATCCAGCAAGAGGAAATAACAATTATCAACACTATGGCCCAAACATAGGTGTAGCCACTTTTATAAAACAAACTCTGCATGATATAAAGATACACATAGAATACAATACACTAATATTGGGAGACTTCAATACTCCTCTCACATCACTAGACCAGTATCCTCAAAAAAAGGCCAGTAAAGATGCTTCAGACATAAATAATACCATAAACCAAATGGACCTGTTAGACACATACAGAATATTTCACCGAACTACAGTTGAATTCACATTTTTCTGAGCAGCCCATGGAACCTTCTCCAAAATAGATCACATTCTGGGCCACAAAGAGCACTGGCAAATTCAAAAAATGTAACAGATTCCCTGCATCTTTTCAGACCACAATGGAGTGAAATTAGAACTCAACTCTAAGAATACCCAGAGTAACCATGTAAACACATGGAGCACATGGAGACTGAACACCACACTGCTGAATGAGGAATGGGTCATAGAAGAAGTAAGGGGAGAAATAAAAATAAAAATTCATAAAAACCAATGAAAACAGTGACACAACATCGAAACCTTTGGGACACTTTGAAGGCAGTACTAAGAGGAAAATTTATAGCACTAAGTGCCCATATAAGAAGAACAAAAAATCACCAAATAAATAACCTAATGACACAGCTCAAAGTACTTGAAAAACAAGAAAAATCTAACCCCAAAGCTAGTAGAAGACAGGAAATTATGAAAATCGGAGCAGAAATTAATGAAGTAGAGAATAAAAAAAAAAAAAAACAAAACACAGAAAATCAACAAAACCAAAAGCTGGTTTCTTGAAAAAATAAACAAGATATATAAACCATTGGCCAACCTAACCAAAAGAAAGAGAGAATCAACTTAAATCAACCAATAACAATAAAAGAAATATAAAGAACAATAAAGAGTTTACCACCAAACAACAGCCCAGGGTCAGATGGTTTTCTTTTTTTTTGCGGTACTGGGGATTGAACTCAGGGGCATTCTACCTCCAAGCTACACCCCCAGCCCTATTTTTTATTCTTTATTTTGAAACCAATTCTCACTAAGTTGCGGAGTGCCTCACTAGGGAGCTGAGGCTGGTCATGAACCCGGATCCTCTGGTCTCAGCCTCCCAAATGCTGGGATTACAAGCATGTGCCACCACACCCGGCTCCAGATCCAAGTGAATTTTATAAAACATTTATAGAAGAGCTAATCCCAAAACTTCTTAAACTATTTCATGAAACAGAAAGAAATGGGACCCTCCCAAACACATTCTATGAAGCCAGCATCACATTAATACCAAAGCCAAATAAAGACAGATCAAGAAAACAAAACTATAGGCCTATATCATTGACAAACTTAGATGCAAAACTGCTAAACAAACTACTAGCAATGTGCATTCAAAACCACATCAAGAAAATTATACACCATGACCAAGTCAGGTTCATCCCAGGGATCCAAGTCTGGTTCAACATATGGAAAACAATCCATGTAATTCATCACGTAAATAGAATCAAAGACAAAAATCATATGATCATCTCAATTGATGCAGAAAAAGCATTTGACAAAATCCAACACCCATTCATGCTAAAAGCACTGCAGAGAATCATAATAGAAGGAACATACCTCAACATCATAGAAGCAATATGCAATAGACCCACAGCCAACATCATATTAAATGGAGAAAAACTGCAAGAGTTCCCACTAAAAACAGTAACAAGACAAGGATGTCCATTATCACCTCTTCTGTTCGATATAGTACTTGAGACTCTAGCCAGAGCAATAAGGCAAGAGAAGGAAATCAAAAGGGTAAAAATAGGGAAAGAAGGACTAAAACTATCCCTTTTTGCAGATGACATGACACTATACTTAGAAGACTGAACAAAGTCAACCAAAAAACTTATAGAACTGATCAACAAATTCAGCAGTGTCTGAATACAAAATCAATCTTCAAAAATCAGAAGCTTTCCTGTATGCCAACCATAAATCCACTGAAAAAGAAATCCAGAAAACAATTCCACTCACAATAGCACCCCAAAAAATAAAATACTTAGGGATAAACCTAACCAAGGAGGTAAAAAACCTCAATAAGGAAAACTACAAAAAGTTGAAAAAAAAATGGATGAAGACCTTAGAAGATGGAAAGATCTTCCATGCTCTTGGATAGGCAGAATAAATATCATCAAAATGGCCATCCTCCCAAAAGTGATCTACAGATTCAATGCAATACCCATGAAATTACCAAGGGCGCTCCTCACAGACATAGAAAAGTGAGTCCTTAAATTCATTTGGAACAACAAAAAGCCCAGAATAGCCAAAGTAGTTCTTAGGAACCATGCAGGAGGCATCACTATACCTAACTTCAAACTGTACTACAAAGCCACAGTAATAAAAACAGCATGGTACTGGCACAAAAACAGACAGATAGAACAATGGAGCAGAATAGAAGATTCAGAAACAGACCCATGTGCTTACAGTCAACTGATTTTTTGACAAAGGAGCCGAAAATATACACTGGAAAAAAAGATAGCATCTTTAACAAATGGTGTTGGCAAAACTGGTTAACCATATGCAGGAAAATGGAAATAAACCCCACTTTCTCACCCTCCACAAGAGTCAACTCAAGGTGGATCAAAGACCTGGAAGTCAGGCCGGAGACCTTGCAGCTACTTGAAGAGGGCATAGGACCAACACTTCAACACATAGGCACAGGTAAAAACTTTCTCAACAAGACCCCCAAAGCACAAGCAACTCAAAGGAAGATCAACACATGGGATTGCATTAAACTGAAGAGCTTCTGTGCAACAAAGGAAACTATCAAGAACCTCAACAGAGAGCCCACAGAGTGGGAGAAAATTTTTGCCAGCTACTCTTCTGATAGAGAACTAATATCTAGGATATGGAGAAAACTCAAGAAATTCACAGCTAAGAAAACAAATAACCGAATCGAAAAAATGGGCAAAGTATCTAAATAGACACTTCACAGAAGAAGAAATATAAATGGCCAATAAATGTATGAGGAAATGTTCAACATCATTAGCAATCAGAGAGATACAAATCAAAACTACCTTGAGATTTCATCTAACTCCAATCAGAATGGCAATCCTAAAAAACACGAACAACAACAACAAATGCTTGTGATGGTGTGGAGAAGTGGGAACCCTAATACATTGTTGGTGGGATTGCAAATTAATGCAACCACTTTGGAAAACAGTATGGAGGATCCTCAGAAGAATGGGAATGAACCTACCATATGAACCAGCAATACCACTTCTGGTTATCTACCAAAAAAAATGGAGACTATCAGACTGACGCATGTGTACCTATGTTTATAGCTGCACAATTCACAATTGCCAAACTATGGAACCAACCAAGATGTCCATCAACAGATGAATGGATTACAAAACTATGGGATATGTACAAAATGGAATTTTACTCAGCCATAAAGAAGAACAAAATCATGTTATTTGCAGGGAAATGGATGCAACTGGAAAACATTATGTTAAGTGAGATTAGTCAGTCACAAAGGGTAAAAAAGCATATGTTCTCCCTAATACGCAGATGCAAGGGATAAGACAAGGCATAAGAGGAACTCCAGATGAAAAAAGAAGAAACCCTAGATAAGCAAAGAAGTTGACTTAACTGAAGGGGATGGATGGGGAGGGTGGGACAGTGGGGGAGTGGGACACCCTAATGCACATGATGTACTTTCACAAATATATCAAAGTCAATCACTAAACTGAACTGGAGAAGGAGGGAGGGAGAGGGAGTGGGGAGGGAATTGGGGAAGGGGTTAAATGAGAAATGTGTGCATATATGTCTTTATCAGCTTGTACCTAACAAGGATGTATGATTACAATGCACCAATTAATAAATTTTTTAAAATCCCATCAACAGTTAATATAAGTTCCTATTCCCACTGATGAGGTAGAATAAAAGGAATTTTAAAAAAATAGGCCAAAAGGAGACAGATTGGGAAGGCAAAAGAAAAATAAAGCTTTAAAATCTGGAGAGTTCATAATCTCTAACTCTATCCTACAGGGTAGAGCCTACACCCTTAATCTCAACCACCTCTCTCCCCACCCTAGATTCCTGAGATCCATGAGGAGGATAAAGGTCAGGCATCAACCAGTCACCACCCATCTTTGCTAAGACCTAAGGAAGAGGAGGTCCAGACCTCCTCTGTGCCCACCCCTCTTGGGAATTCTGTAAAAGAACTGCAAAGACTGCAAAGACCCTCTTGGCCCAGATGATCTCCCCTCGCCTGCCTTATCCCTCGAGTCCCTCACTTTCCTAAATAAAACTCCTGCCTTTGTAAGTAGCTATGAGCCTCACTAAGTTGCAGAGGCTGCCTTTGAACCTGATAAGCCTCCTGTCTCAGCCTCCCAAGTACTGAGATTACGGGCATGTGCCACCCTGCCTGGCTTTGAGTTGACTCTTGTGCAGGATGAGCAGTAGGGGCCTAGTTTCATTCTTCTAAATATGGGTATTGTTTTCCAAGCACCATTTGTTTACAAGGTTTTCTTTTCTCCAGCATATGTTTTTGGCTCATTTATCAAAAATCAACTAGCTATAAGTGTGAAGATTTTTTTCTATATCTTATATTTTATTCTACCAGTTTATGTGTCTGTTTTTGTGACAATACCATGCTATTTTTGTTACCATACCTCTATAGTATGGTTTGAAATCAGATACTGTGATGGTAAGAACCATATGGTTCTTATTGCTCAGAATTGCTTTGGCTCTTCTGGGTTTTTTGTCCTTTCATATGAATTTTAGGACTGTTTTTTTTCTAGCTCTGTGAGAATAACATTGGTATTTTTATAGGTATTTCATTGTATCTATAGATCACAAAGATTGGGCACCATGACCAAGTTGGTTTCCTTCCAAGAAAACAAAGTGGGTTCAACATACACAAGTCAATAAATGTAATTCATCACATAAATAGAACCAAGGACAAATATCACATGATCACCCCAATAGATGCAGAAAAGGCATTTGACAAAATCCAACACCAATTCATGTTAAAACCATTGAAGAAACTAGGGGCAGAGGAAATTGACTCAGCATTATAAATGCAATGTATGATAAACCCAAAGCCATCATCATACTGAATGGAGAAACTGAAAGTATTTCCTCCGAACTTGGGAACAGGGAGCCCATTATCATTGTTCCTATTCAATACAGTACTTGAAATTCTAGCCAGAAAAATAAGGCAAGGATAATGAGATATAAATAGGGAAAGGTGTGAAATTATCTGTTTGCAGGTGACATGATCCTATACTTAGTTGACCCAAAATACTCAACCAGAAACTGATAAACAAATTCAGCAAAGTAGCCAGATACAAAAACAACTTACAATCATCATTAGCTTCTCTATACACCACCCACAAAGCCCCTGGAAAAGAAATCCAGAAAACAATTCCATTTCCTCAACAAACAAATAAAAACATTTAGGAATAAATCTAACTAAGGAGATAAAAGACCCCTAGAATAAAAATTATAGAACATTGAAGAAAGAAATTGAAGAAACTCTAAGAAGATGGAAACATTTTCCATGTTCCTAGATAGGCAGAAGAAATATTGTCAAAATGGCCATCAGGTCTTGGTTCAGTTTCTCTATAGCACTTTATCCCTTTCAGCCAGGTTCTAAGGTTTCCAGAGCAATATTTGCTTTTTTGTTGACCATTCTGAGGCCAAAGGACTTAGGGTGTTGCTTAGTGGTAGAATGCCCCTAGGTTCAAGGTTCAATCCCTAGTACCACCAAAAAGTAATCATCATCAGCAGCAGCAGCATCCTAAAGTGATAGCTCCTTTCTCAAGATGGCTCCTGCTGCAGCAGTCTATTTTCTGAAAACTGGACGTGAGACCATGCTGACCATCTATTCCCTCTCTGAAACCAAGCTGCTGTGTGGACTCTGGAGCAGCTCTCTTAACTGGGCACCAAGCCTGTGATTACTGTGTAACTCACCTGTAGGTAGGATTGCCAGCTTCCACAGTGATGGATGGGGTTGTCAAGCCTCCTATTTCCTCTCTCCCCTGGAGTGGAGGGTCACTCTGGCTATGGAGCTGTGGTCCTGGTTCCTGGTTCACTTTATTCCTTACTATACTGCCATCCCAGGTCTCCAGGTCTTACTGGGCTCCTGTGTCTCCCTTGTCAAGTTCCAGTACTTTGGCTACTCCTCCTCAATATATAGCTATTCATCTGTTGATTTGGTTCATGTATGTGTGCATGTGAAGGAGGAGGTAGGAACTTCTATTCAGCCATCTTTAACTTCTAAAATGCATTTCTTAGATTGGTGGTTGCATACTGTGCTGTGAATAATGTTATTTCAATAAACACAGTGTTGAATGTTTATAGCCGTATGTTTAAAAGATGTCTCTAAAATTTTTAATTCTACAATGTATTGTAAAAAATGTTAATTCAGTGAGCAGATAGCTTACTATTCTGAAATACACTGAGATGTACAGAAACCATTTTAGATGATATTTCCTGTAATACTAGTTACACAGTGTATCATAGACTGCATCATTTCAGTAAATAGCTGTTACCTAGCTGGGTGTTGTGGTGCATGCCTGTAATCCTAATACTCAGGAGGCTGACACAGGAGGATCACAGGTTCAAAGACAGCCTCAGCAAGTAGTGAGACTCTCATCGACCTAACGAGATCCTGTTTCAAAATAAAAATAAAATAGGGCTGGGAGTGTAGCTCGCCGATAGAATGCCACTTGATTCAATCCCCAGTATATCAAACCAAACTAAACCAAACAAAAAAACCTATTAACATGCTTAAAATATCTTTCTTGGGCTTTTAATTGCACATTAACTTGTTAATAAGTACATATGGGGGAAGGAGGAGTGGACATCTATCTGTACATGGAAATGTGTCTCTACAGAAACAAAACCCAACTGTGACTCCCAGAGCAAAGGAGCTGAACACAAAGTCTTCATTCCCTTTATATTCTGTTACTAGCTTTTGTGTAGTCTTCTCCGAAGATCACAAGAAGAAAACCTGTTGATCATGAAGAAAGAAGTTTGTTAGACCTAACGCAGTGAAAGAGAACACCACCTTAGTCGTGTCAGGAGAGGAAAGCCAAGGAAGACCTCAGCACACTGGGACCTGGACTGGTGTTGGAACACTGGGATTTTTTGGCACAGCAAAACAAAGGTCATGAAGTGAATCTTAATGAATAGGCTGTCATATGTAACAAAAAAAAATCGATTTCCAATATTATTTTCTGGGAACAGCATTTTCTGGAGCAATATGAGCATTATTTTTTGTTTGTTTTCAGTCTTGTTTAACCCAAGAAAGTACACCTAGTCCGAGAAACATTTAGCATGGAGAATTACGTTGGCTTCAAACCCCATGACACTGAGAACAAAACCCAAACATATCTCAGCAATTATCCTGCCAGAGGAACACTGGGAAATGTCATTCCCATCCTATTTGCCTTTCCTGAGCTGACACTGCAACCACTTTCAGCCTCAAATTTCTACAAACACATTTGTGCAAAACAAACTCACTAAGGCCCTTTATGTGATGAACTCAAGTCAGTAAAATTGTCTCAGTGAGTCTGAAAATAAAATATCGGACTGAGGAAATAAATAGTAGTTTTGAACCAGGAGCCAGACTGGTATTTAACCACTCTCAGCTGTGGTTTTCTTACTTAGACACACTAAGATGATCACTATTCGGTGTATTAAAGAGATCATACAGCTGGGCATGGTGGTCCACACCTGTAATCCCAGTACTTGGGAGGCTGAGACAGGAAGATCATGGTTCAAAGTCAACCTCAGCAACTTAGTGAGGCTCTCAGCAACTTAATAAGACCCTGTTTCCAAATAAAAAATATAATAGGGCTGGGGTATAGCTTGGAGGTAGAGTGCCCCTGGGTTCAATCCCCAGCATGAGATGGGGAGGGAGAGAAAGATATTGAGAGGTGTGATACATTTTTGGTATCATCTGGGAGTACTTCAGTGTATTTTTTGGCTTTAAGAATCACTAGTCCCAAATGTCTCCCACAGCTCATAAAGAATGATGGCATGAAGTCAGTCTTTCCCACAATGAAGCAAGGATCCCCACTTTATTATGATGATGTACACAGGAGGGGTGTTGCCCAAGAGCAGAAGGATATGGCATGGAAAGAAAGGAAATCCCGTCTTTTTAGAACAAGTGTTTGTCAAAGGAGAGGCTGGTCAGAAGGAGAGCTAAGACATCAGACATTAGAGTTGTCATTTACCATCTTACGGATTTTTGGGGGGGGCGGGGCGGGTAGATGGGAATGGAAGAGTTTCAGAATCTCAGGGTTAATGGTTATCTTTCTTGGGTTACTAGTAACACAGGTCCCCTCCTTGACCAAACTTCTGTTGGGATCCTGAGTCACCTTCTTTTCTAGGCCTCTGCATCAGTAAACTGTTATTAGCAAGAATCCTGTTAATTCAGTCTAGTGAAAATCCCCCAGCCTGGATAACTGATTAAGTTCGTCCCTGCCCATGCTTCCTGTATATCTGGCCTGCCGTCAGCAAAAAGCCTCTCTCTCTCTCTCTCTCTCTCTCTCTCCCCTTTTTCCTCTTTCCTCTTTCTCTCAACCTTCCTTCCCTCCTTTTTTTTTCTTTTTCTTTTCTGTGGCACTGGAGATTGAACCCAGGGGCATTCTACCTCTGAGCTATACTCTCAGCCTTATTTTAATTTTTATTTTGAAACAGGATCTAATGAAGTTGTAGAGAGCCTTGCAAAGTTGCTAAAGCTCAGTTCAAACCTGTGATGGTCCTGTCCTAGCTTCCCAAGTACTGGGATTACAGGCAAGAGTCCCCACACCTGAAAAACCTCTGACTCTTAATGGCTCCTATTAGTAATTTTCCATCCATTGACCTCATTTGCTTATTGTATATAACCACCACTCCTTGTTTTTATTGTATTTGGAGTTGAGCTCAATTTTTCCCTTATTGTAATAGTCTTGACTGTTGTTGAAATAAGTTTTAAATAAGTCTCTCCTATCAGTTTAACAAGTGTCATAATAATTTTTCTTTAACAAGAACAACAAGGAATCTAGGACAATCTGAGATGCTGTCTTTTCAGAAATAATGTGGAAGGCTTGGGATGTAGCTCAGTGGCAGAGTGCCTGCCTAGCATGTGTGAGCCCCTGGGTTTCATCCCTGGCACTGAAAACAAAAAACAATAAAATTAAAAAAAAAAAAAAACTGTCATGAAATGGGATGCAACAATGGTGCCACAGCAGCAATAGAAAGTGCCTCACCTTGTGAGCCTGGAGGGAGGTTCCAATCCCTGCAGCTTCTATGTGCTGTCCTGGAGTTCCAGAAATTCCGGCATGCCCTTTTAAGAACACACACAGAACCAGACAGGTCAGGATCAGCCACTTTGTCACAGAGGTAACAAGAATCCAGAAATCTGGGCTCATATTCAAGGGATCTATATAATCCATTGGCCTTGAAATGCAATTCAAGGGATTGCTTTGTGTATTTGAATCTTCTTCTTGTGGCTACATCCACAGTCTTAGAAGAGTACCTGGACAAGGTCTGCTCTCAATAAACATTTATTGAATGAATGAGTAAACCAGTGGCATAAGCTCAAGTGGCCACCTCTATTACTGTGTAACAGATTGCTTGAAAATTTAGGGGCCAAACACAATAATGAACATTTATTATCTTCTCCAGTTTCTATAGAGCAATAATTTTGACTTATATGTGGGTTTTAAATTAGTCAAATTCATATACGCAAAGAGTAAATGATAGTTACCAGGGTTAGGCTGAGAGGAAAATAGAGCAATGCTCACACAACATTCCAGTTATGCAAGATACGCAAGTTCTAAGGTCTAGTGTCTAGTGACATGGCCCTGTTACCATCCGTATAGTGTGTTCTTAAAATATACCAAGAGGTGCAATCTTAAGTGTTCTCACCATATACTCAAAAAAGAGAAAGAGGAAGGAAGGAAGGAAGGAAGGAAGGAAGGAAGGAAGGAAGGGAGGGAGGGAGGGAGGGAGGGAGGGAGGGAGGGAGAAGGGGAAGGGTTTAGTAACTCGCTTCCAAACAACAGAATATGATAGAAGGGACAGCCTGTGACTAGATTATGAAACAGAGTACGGCTTCTTCCCTTCTCCCTCCTCTTTGAGTCATTTACTCTGGAAGAAGCCAGGTGACATTGTGAGGACACTAACTCAACCCTCAGCTAACTAGGCTGGGAAATCCATACCCCTCCACCCTGGCTATAGGAGCAAGAGGCTTCCTCGGTGGCAGCCCAGAAAAATGCAGGATTGGAAATGTTATATCACCTTCTCTAGACATTAAAAAAAAAAAAAAACAAGCCAGAGGCCTTTGGTGCCAAATTCAAATCCAAGGACATTCACTTGCGAAGCACAGCAAGTCCTAATGAGCACTTTGGGTCTAGTTATTACTCAAGAGTAGCTCTGGAGAAAAGCTCCCAGCAGCAAACAAAGCCAGTGAGAAGTGGGGCTTTAATTCTCCTTTCTAGTTAGCTGGATGGAGAAGGTTTAAAATTGTGACCAAACAATGAAGCAAAGTGAGGCATTAACAAGTCTAGACGCTTGGCTTTTCTACTGAAAAACCATACAGTGCATTTACTAAGGACTTCATTAGGATGGAAATGATTTCCTGGTTTAGTGCTCTGAGGGGAACATTTCCTTTAGTGTCAGGAGGATGTATGAGTTTTGGAGACAGACCAAGCTCAGTCTTGCCCTGCTTTCCACAAGTTGACAGGATAGTGAAAGTTACTTTTTGTTTCTAAAGGCTAGTGCCTAATTTGTGAAAAAGTCATTGTGATGTCTATTTCTAGAATTTCTGCATGATTAAATTCTGTATCATCTCCAAAGGGTTCTTGCTATACAATATATGATCAACTAGTGAAAATCTTCTATCTTTTCCCTAGTATTTAATAAATTATGTTTTTGGGGTTTTTTTTGTTTTTTGGTTTTTTTTGGTACTGGGGATTGAACCCAGGGACATTCAGGCTACACCCCCAGCCCTATTTTTTATTCTTTATTTTGAAACAGGGTCTCACTAAGTTGCAGAGGGCCTCACTAAGTAGCTGAGACTGGCCGAGAACCCGGGTCCTCCAGTCTCAGCCTCCCAAGTACTGGGATTACAGGCATGAGCCACCACGCCTGGCTCAGTTATGTTGTTTTAATTAACAAAAATCATACGCTAGGACAACGCATGCATTAGTCAGGTCTCTAGTACCATAACAAACACCTGAGATAAAGCAACTTAGAGTGGAAAGGTTTATTTTGACTCGAGGTTGTGGAGTTGGTTAGTTGGCCCTGATACTTGCGACCTGAGGTGACAACAAAGGATGTCACGATAGGACAGGACTGACCGCATGGTGGAGCGAGCTGCTCACTTGATGATGTCTGGGAAGCAGAGAGAGGGGAAGGGATTGGCGTCCTGGTATCCTCTTCAATGGCATGCTCTCAATGGCCTAACTTTCTACAACTGGGCCCCATCTCCTCCAGCTTCCACCACCTCTCAACAGGGCTGCGAGCTGGGGATCAGCTCTAGCACATGGGCCTTTGGAGACAATTGTCCAAATCATAGCAAGGCATCTAGTGGAAGAAAAATATTAAAAGAAAGACCTTAGTCAGGCTAGTTTTGCAAAGCCAATCTATGGAGCTTCAAAACTATCAGCATCATTCTGATTATTAAACTCTTTTTTGGGGGGGGGGGTACTGGGGGTTGAACCCAGGGGCATTCTACCTCCGAGCCCTATTTTTTATTCTTTATTTGGAAACAGGGTCTCACTAAGTTGAGGAGGGCCTCACTAGGTAGCTGAGGCTGGCCGAGAACCCGGATCCTCCAGTCTCAGCCTCCCAAATGCTGGGATTACAAGCATGTGCCACCACGCCCGGTTGATTATTAAACTCTTAAGACACACCATTGACTAAATCTCCAGACCTTCCCAGGCCTCATCCAATGTTGCCATTTTTCATTCGCCAATTCTCTTTCATCAAATTCGGCAGGAACTAAAGACGTGTCCTCTACTCTTTTTCGTTAGTCAGCTTTCCATTGCTGTGATAGAATGCCTAAGCAAATTGATTTAAGGGAGGGAAGGTTTATTTTGGCTCAGGTTTCAGAGGTTTCGACCAAGGTCTGCTGGCTGCGCACTTGGGGCCCGAGCTGAGGCCCACTGTGTCATGGAAGCACGTGGTGGAGAGAGCGAGCTGGGAGGGAGTCAGGACGTGCCTGGAGTGACCTGCTTTCTCCTACTCGCTTCCCAAAGACCCTACCTCTCAACATTGCTATTTTGGGGACCATGCCTTCCACACAGAGCCCCAGGGAGACATTTCAGATCCAAACCATAATACCTTTCATATTTAACCCCTGGCAGTTTGCAAGTTGAAATGACAGAAATCAGATTAACAAGAAAAAGGGAACATTCATATGCCTCGGCTAATAAAAGAAGTAGCTCACTCACTAAATGGTCAAAGTTAGAGGCTTCCATTCCTAACTTAGTAGAGAAAAGGGAGAGGGGAAAAAGACTTCTATTCAAAGAGCAAATGGATTTCAAGACAGAAAAATAAATGGGGCAGCAGGTGGTGTACACTTGTAATCCCAGTGCTTGGGAGGCGAAGACAGGAGGGATGCAGGTTTGAGACCAGCCTCAGCAACTTAGCGAGGCCCTCAGTAACTTAGTGAGACCTGTTTGAAAATAAAAAGTAAAGCAGGGCTGGGGGTGTAGTCAGAGGTAGAATGCCTTGGGTTTGGTCCCCAGTGTCACAAAAAAAATAGAAATTAAATTAAATTAAAAAAAAGATTTTGGGAGAACAAGGGGAAGATGAGAAAGTTTGTGATAATATACAGTGCAAATGATTTCCCACCTTGTTTATGGCAGAGAAGCTACACCTGAGAGGCAATTTATGGTGGGTGTGTCCTTGATTTTATGTCAGCCTCATTTTCCAGAAGACGCTGCTTTTGTCAGATGTGGGGACCTCTGAGAAGACACCTTTCTGTCTTGGTTGAAGTTAGAAATAATGCCTGGATGCTTTTCTCCACTCCCTACCCCCTGCTCTGCCCCCTGCACTTTGGAAGACATTGCAGATGACCCTCACCACTCCAGTGAGGCAGGCATTTCTCACTCATAGTATTAAGATGTCTTTTGAGCTTGCAGCTTTGTTACCTGAATCAATCACATTTTTCTTACAATTCATCCAGAACAGGACTCCTGAAATCTGATCCCTATTAACCTTTTGGGCAATAAATATCTTGCAGGGATGTTGTGCTGGACACCTCATTGGATATTTTGTAATTTATTTATTTATTTAAATGTGTGTGTTGGGCCGGGTACTGGGGTTGGAACCCAGGGGTGTTCTGTCTCCAGGGCTATTTTACTTTTTATTTGGTAATACAGTCTCCCTAAGTTGCTGAGGCTGGCCTAAAACCTGTGATCCTCCTGTCTCAGCCTCCCAAGTACCCAGATTATAGGTGCGTGTCACCATGCCCAGCTTGTAATTTATTTTTAAAATCAAAACAGCCATGGGTCAGCTTCTCTTACTTACACCAGCCAGAAACAGCTTTCTGATACAGTATAGGTAGAATCTAGTCTCTTGTCTGGACCTCCACCCACTACAAGTCACTTCCTCTCATACTTGAAGCCTAGATGGAGAGATGGCCACTTAACCCACTACGACCCAGAGCTCCAGGGCAGAGACCAAAGGGCGCGAGGATGACGGCTCATCAACCCCATGGGTCTCTTCACTGCTGGCCTGGGCTCTACCCTCCCCGCAACTCCCCTCCCCTGCAACCCCACTCCCACCCCGAGTCAGTTTTCAGCATCACTCCAGAGTAGAACTTGCAAAGCTTATGCCAGCTCATGTCACTTTTTAACCCAGAACCCTCAAACTAGATTCAGTTTCCCTCAGAACGCAATCCAAAATCTTTGCAATAGACTACAGATCTGGGCCTAGTTTTATCTTTGAATTCAAGTCCTTCCATCTGCATGGGTGGTGGGAACTCAGGGCTGGAGCCCTACTGATCCTGTCCAGGAAATTCCCTGGCCCAGGCTGCCCTGCCTCAGAGCCTTGATTAATAGTCTTGTTAGACTCCTCTCTGATCTGTAGGTCTCTGCTCCTGTAGTCTGCCACAGGAATCTGGTGGGACATCCCCCCCATTTTAATGAACCTCAGCTCCCAAAAGCTTTATTCTGCTTATCTTTCTTCCTGGCCCTTAACACCCTTAACATACAAATTTACTTGTTTATTCTACAACTTGCCACCTTCTGCAGGACTGATGCCTACACAAGGGCAGCCACTTTGCCCTTTTCGGCCACTGTCTTAGCTATCCTATTTACTAGTATCCTCCATGCTCAGAATAGCATCCTGCCCAAAGTAGGCGCAGATCAAAGGTTGTGAAATAAACAAAATACCTGTGCATCGTCCAATAGACTTGATAAGAGTTTTTCAGGGCAGCTGCAGGGAAAGCCCAGTCTCTGTTACTTGTTTCCTTTCATAGCTCAAAAGCTCCAGAAGGTTCTGGATCCTTCCCTGTCAGAAGAAGCTAAGCTTGCCTGGGTTGTATCCAGTCCTGCCCCAAACAGCTGAGAAGAGAACTTCTTCTCATCCCAATTCATACTTTGTCTGAAAGCAGTTCTAGTAAATACAGTTCTCTCTCTCTTTTTTAATGTGCTTTTATTGGTGCATTATCATCTCACATCATGTAAATCATGTTGACATTGACATACATGCACACAGCATTTGCTCCCCACCCCCCACCTCCTCATCTCCCTCCTTCACATACAGAGGACTGAGACTTAAGTGTGATTTGCCAGTCACAGAAAGGGAAGGGATATATGTTTTCTTTAATATATGCAAGCTAGGGAGTAACTGGGATATCAAAGTGACTCCAGATAACAGAGGAGACACCTCAGTGGAGCCAGGGAAGTGTTCTAAGGGAAGGGGAGAGGGAAGACTGAGGTCCATTAGTGGATATACAGTTCTCTTTATAGTCACTTTTTTAGTGTTGCCTGACATCCTTCTCATTTGCACACAAGGAAAGAGCCTGGTTGGCCACCTTTCACACCATTCTCCAACAATACCAAGCAGCCATGCCTCCTAGAGGACCAGAAAGAAAGCACATGGGGGAGGGGAGGGAAGCATTGTTAATATTCTAAATAGCAAGTTGAGCTCACCCAAAATCTCCTCAGGGAGAGATACAGAGGTAGGAAGGGGGTTAGGCGAGGCATTAGCATACTGTTCAAAATGTAATCGCTATCAAAAAAAAAAACAAACAAAAACCAAAAAACAAAAAGCATACAAACCCATAGCCAAGAACTCTCCCATTTCCACCCATCACTGAGAGAGCCAATAGGATGGCAAAGCTGCTTCCAAGGAGGAGGCGGGCAACTGACAAGACACACGCTTCATCTACAGCTAGGGAAAAGGACACTTTTCCCTGGAATGAGGTTGGTGGTGGAACTAGCTGAGGTTCTGAGGCCAGCAGGAGGAGTCTGAGTTTTTATGGACACGATCTTATATTGTCACAGTGGGGAGGGGGAAACAACATTTGGGTCTCTTTCAAACAACACACTGTTGACTGTTTTCTACAAGTTAACTTGTGGTGCTGGGGATCTAACCCTTCCTGCAAACCAAGCCTGCGCTCCACCTCTGAACCCACCTCGCCCTTCTTCTGCCCTTAAAGGCCAAGGTCCTCCAGTCCACTGCCCCTTGGCAGGCATGTGCGGATGGTCCCCTAGCATGAACACCGAAGCATCTTTTCTGACTCACCTGCAAGTTTAAGTGTGGAGGTGCATGGCCTATGGTCACCAAAATACTTGCAATGAAGGCTAGAAAAGTGTTTGGGACTTGGCTCAGGTGACAGCTCTTCCCAGGGACGCCCTCCTCCCACCTTCAGTTCTGGGTCATTCGTGTCCCAGTCTCTGCACTCAGCACCCGGTATCAGAGTAGTCGAAAGTGACCCTCTCCCTGCAGCTTCCTGGCGGTTTTCCTGTTCCCGCGCACCTATCTGGCCCTCAGCTCCGGTCCTGGCACCTCTTACAAGTTCTACATGTGCTTGTCGAGTAACTTCACGAATAAAGCGGCGTCTGAGCTGTGCTGTGAACCTCAGGGATGGTGGGGACGAAGCCGAAACCCGAGCAGCAGTTTTCCGCGGCTGGAGGGTGTTGTTCCAGAGGGGGTCAGTCGTGGCAGGGTCCAGGTAGGGTCACGCAGGACGAAGCTGGCAAAAACATCAACGCCTCTGTGAAGAGGCGCGGGGAGCCTTCTGTTCCGCGGTCCGCCTCAGCGGCCCTTTGTCCTTCCCGCCGCGCTCGGGCGGGGCGTGGGGCGCTGGCACCCGAGCTAGAGAGGAGGGCAGGTACTTGGGGAAGCCCAGCAAGGTCTCCCCCCACCGCCACCTCGGGCCACCTCCACCCAGAGACTCGGCCTCCTTCAAAGACCGTCCTGGGTGCAAGGGTGACGAGCCAGTCTCCCCAGCGACGCTGGACAGCTCAGGTCCCCCCACTGGCTTGGGTATCCAGGCGCGCGTCCGAGCGGGCGTCGGGAGCGCGCCGGGGCGGGGCGCGGCGAGAGCTGCGCGTCTGGGTCTCGGCTCGCTCCCGCGGCCCGGCTGCGCGCGCTGGGGCAGGAGAGTCCGCCCGCGCGGGGACGCGCCGACCCGCGCCTGTGCCGGGCGCCGGGGCCGCAGGAGCCATGGGCCGGCTGCCCGGGGGGCTGGCGCTGCTGGCCGGGTTGTTGGTGGAGGTAGGTCGCTGTTCCGGGGCGCCGGGCGGCGCGATGATGCCGGGAGGGGGACCGGGTTCCACCCCGGGCCCCCCGGGAGCCGAACGGCGGGTCTGCGCGCGTCTGGGTGTGGGGAGGCCTGGGGACCTGGGGACAGGAGCCCCCGCCCGCCCCTGCGCCCCGGCCCTCCGGTGCTGTCTTCGCCCACCCCACCCCAGGAGCTGATTTCTCTTGCTTCTTGCTCGGGTTTGCAGCCCCAGGAGTGACCTTTGTGCACGGTCCGCCCACCTTCTGACGCCCAGGGCCGGAGATGGGGTGGGGGGTCCCCAGATCGGCGCAGGGCGGAGGTCGGGCGCCCAGCGGCTCCGGGTTGGGGCGGGGGGCGAGGTGCGCGTGGGCGGAGGGGTGGAGTGAAGATGTCTGGGGAGCCACGGGAGGAATGTCCTGCCTCCTAAAGTGAAGCTCTACGACGCAAGCCAACGACGCGAGGGCCCCCAGCGGCCTGGGCGGAGGGCTGAGGAGCCCCAGCCACGGACTAAGGCTTGGCCTGGCAGGAAAGTTGCGTTGCGATCCGCCAGCCCTTCGAGCTACAGCGGGTTCTTTTAAATGGGAGCTAGTGGAATTGTGACGCGCGGGGGTCTGAATTAGGGCTTGTTCGTTCGCCTCCCCGCTCAGCCTCATTATTTTGGAAGAAATTTGCATTAATTAATGAAGTCAGTGTAAATGGGTAATGATGAGCTCACGCCTCTGTCAGTCCTATCTAGAGAGTTGTAAAACTCTTTCCCTTAATGGTCGAGGAGTGGTGCTGGGAATGAGTGCTTGACTCCACATGTATTGAGAAGTGATGGTTAAGAGGTGTTGCAGGGAGTCTCAGTTCCCGAGAAAGAAGGTTGATGGAAAAGTTCCTTCTTGCGCCGGGCTCTGCCACACGTAGACTTCCTGTTTTTGTTTGAAATTTCCCCTTGCACGGTATTTAATGTTTGAGGGCAGGAAGGGGGGGAGGGGTCCTCCTCTCTTGCATTTTTTTCCATTTGTTCCGAATATGAGAAACCTTAGAAATCACATCGTGAGTCAGCCTAGAGAACAGCAGAGGAGTGAATCAGAGACCGCTGTTTACAGGGAAACAGATGTGTGTGCCTGGACGCCAGGGCTCCTGGGCTCCCAGTCCTTGTGCTTAATCAGTGCTGGTTACCGTTGTCTAAGCGTTGTTCCCTTGCGTCTCTGCGTTGGTGCTGCACGAGACCCCCAGGCCTTAGTCGATGTGGTGGTGTGCCCTGTGTGTGTTTTAAAGGCCTCCGAGTCTCGACTCTCCCCAAAGCAGCTGTGCTGTTGCATGGCGCTTTTATCATCTTAATAAGGAGTTCTAAATTTGTCTGAAAGGTCGAATTGATCTTAAACACAGAACTGTGACATAAAACTAATCCAGCCCTAAGATCCAGCACTAAGAGGCTACTGCACACTGTCGGATTTGGGATGTCTGGCTGTTGTGTGAGAAGATATGGGGGCGGCACAGTTGCACATGATGGTTATGGTACCGGGTACCTACACCGAGGTGGAGAGGTGACCTTCTGGGGAATGAAGGGGATTGCTTTATAATTCCTCACGTGGAGTTTTATGTGAGAGACGTCTGAGATGTTTCATCCTAAACTGGTTGCTCTGAATGTGTCCTGTTGGCATACTTGGGAGTCCTGACATATCCATGAAAGTATGAAGGCGCAGCTGTAGTTGAGGAGCATGGTGGGTGGGGTGAGGGTTCTCTTCCCCTGAGCACATTAAAACAATTGAGGGAGGTGTCTGCCTGCCACAACCTGGGGCATTTGTCTTTGTTTCTTTGTTCTTTGAGCTGGTTTCAAGTGTATACTGTGTTGGGCAGTTGCTTATGAACCACCTGGGCGTCAGGTGACAGTGGGCATTACATCCCTCTCTGCCATCTTCTCCCTGCCCCAGCTGGCTGGGGGGACGAGGGTATGTTAGTGAGAGGTGGGGGGGGGGGTAAAATCTGCTTTGGGAAGAGCTTTCCTGCCCTGCCTCACCATCCCTTTATAGCAATTTACCTGTTAAACATAAAACTGCATGCTTGGTTTTTACTCAGCAAACATTCATAGAATGCTTACCCTTTGCTGAGCAAGGTCCTAAGCACTTTACAAACGTTAATGCTTTAATCCTCTTAGTGGTTACTTTGGCCATTTCAAATGGGAGATGCTAAATAACTAGTCCCAAGATGCCCTGCTGTTGAGGTGTAAGGCTTGAGCAGGAAGAGGCAATCTGGCTCCTGTCTGGCTTCACAGGGCTGCTCGACCTCCTGTCCACACACACTACGTATCCCCAGGGTGGGGGTGGTCTTGGAGAGGTTGGAGGCCTGATGTACAGGAAAACCAGCAAAATTCACCCTCCCTTAGAGTATCCATCCAATTCAGAATTCAGAGAATGATGCTTAGAGCATGAAATTGGCCACTTACTGTGGCTGTTTGTGCCTGGACAGCAAACATCACAGCCCATTCCCAGGCAGCCCTCCCCAGGGAGGCTTCTTGGAGCTCATTACTACAGTGATCCCTTTTTTTTTTTTTTTTCCTTATAATCTGTAACTTCCTAGGAATGATAGGAGCAGCTAGCAAGGGTTCTTATTTCATCTCCACGCTAGCAGCCACTCCTTGTGAGCCACGAATGTGGCAGGTTCTGCAGGTTGGTCAGGAACCCTGGTTCCCCCAATTAGGAGGACCTGGAAGCCTATTTTGAGTCATGAACTTCTTTTTATTTTATTTTTTAAAATTTTATTTTAGTCGTGAACTTCTAAGGGTGGATATTTCTGTTCTGCCAGCTGCCTGGTGAGGTCTACTGTAAACAGTCCTTGCAGGAAGAGTGGGGATACTCAGCTGTCTTCTAGTAGTCCTAGCAGAATAATTCCCAGGGGCTTTCACTGGGCCACAGCAGCACCCTAGAAACAGAAAGAAAACCCCGAGTACACTTTGATTGAAACTGGTAATTGGGCCCCAAGCACCTGCACCTCCCTGGGGCTTTTCACCAGAGGACATTGTTGTCTAGATATTGTCAGGGCAGATTTTCTAGGGTTAGATTGTTGACACTTTTGAAATATATTTAGTCTTTGTTAGAAGGCCTATGTCCTTCCTGAATTGAGTCCAGAAATGTATGGCATACTATTTTTTATTTTATTTAATCTTTTTCATGGTACTGGGCATCAAGTCCAGGGGTGTTAGGCAGGTGCTCTACCACTGAGCTGCAGCCCCCTACCCTGGTTATTATTTGGCATATAACATTCATCTATGCAAGTGCTATAGTTCTCTATGTCCATCTGCAGAGGGGATGAACTCATTTTATTGAATGGACCAGTGTCAGGATCTTTCTAATCCTTCTTTGGAACCAAAAGCTGGAAACTCTTAACTGAGGCTGCCTCGTGCTTCAAAGTTGTTCTGCAAAAAGAACAAACAGCCCTTATTGGACTGGAAGGAGGATTGACCATCTCTGAGAGAGAGGGTTGGGAAGTGAACATGATCCTTTGAAACTAAGAAAAATAAGGGCATTATTGAGTATTTTTCTACAGTCCTGTGTATTTTGACGCCTGGGAATCTTGAAATGAGAACCAAGTTATGTTTCAGGGTGTTTTTTGTTTCGTGCCAAATGTTTTTTCGTGCTCTGGAATTCCAACAAATGTGGCAGCCCGTGGCTGCCAATTTTCTGAAATAAACCTTTTCAACCCTCCCACTCTTAGAGTTTTTAGAATCTGAGCAACATGCAATTTGAATGAAAAAGAAGACTGTAGGGATTTATCTCTGGAAGCTCCAGGGGAGGCTGGGTGCTTATGGGTGAGAAGAGGTAGCAATAAATGAACCAATGAACTAGGTGGTAAGAACTATCTCTCTCTCTCAGAAGTGGGGAAAGCCTGTAGCCAGGTGATGAAGGGGAGGTAGGGCTCTGGAGGAGCTCTGCTTGACGTTTGCTTTGATTTAGCCTATGCAGACCATAGAGTCAGTAACTGCAGGGAAGTAAAGAGTCTTGTAACAAGGACAGGTCTAGAGTTGTGGTGCCTTGATTATCCAGCTCCCTGATGCAAGGAAGTTTTTTAGAACTCCTTTTATCATGTTCTCTGGATGGAACCTCTCAAATGTCACCTTCTCCATGAGACTTCACTTGACCACTCTTCTTCTTTTTTTTTTTTTGCGGTACTGGGGATTGAACTCAGGGGCATTCTACTTCTGAGCTGTACCCCCAGCTCTAGTTTTTATTCTTTATTTTGAAACAGGATCTCACTAAGTTGTGGCATGCCTCACTAGGTATCTGAGGCTGGCCGCGAACCCGGATCCTCTGGTCTCAGTCTCCCAAATGCTGGGATTACAAGCATGGGCCACCACGCCTGGCTACCACTCTTCTTAAAATTCCATCCAGGTTCCTCTCCCACTCCACCTTACTCTGATCAGTTGATTTCCTCCCTTCCCAGTACCTATCACTTATAAAATATGATGGAATAATTTTCCACCATGTATGCATTTTAAGGGCAAAGGTTTTTTTTTTTTTTTTTTTTTTTTTTTTCTTAACCGAGATATCCTCAGCTACTAAAACAGTGCCTGGCACTTAGTAGGAACTCCCTGAATACTAGGATGAGCAAGTAGGTCAAAGGGTAATCATAACAAGTGGTAAGTATTCCTGGGGAAGGTGCTGTGTATAGCCTAGTAGGAGAGGGGAAGGTGAATTGTTACTTGTGAACTCTGAAGAAGGCGCCTCTGCTGGGTTCATCAGAAATACTGCAGGCTCGGTTCCAGACCACTGGAGTCAAGCAAGTATCACAGTAAAGCGAGGTACACATGTGGTTTTGTTGTTGTTTCTCAGTGTATATAAAAGTTATGTGTACACTGTATACGATAGTTTTTAAGATTGCAGTGATAGATGTGGGCCCTGTGTGGTCTGACTGTGAGGTCATGCGGAGGAGGACTGAGAACAGAGGAACAAAGAGAAATTCCCCTGACCATTGCCCTGCCCAGACATGACCTGGCCACTTGCACACCAGCCAGTGGCTTGCACGACTGCTCTTGTACCCCCACCCCCTCCTTGCTTCATAAAAAGGCCCTAGCCTGTAAGGAGGTGGGCTTTCTAACTTTCGTGGTCTCTCTCCCTGTCAGATGACTCCTTCCAGGTTTTATTCCTAAAGAAAGCTTGTTCCCTGCTGTTGGGCCGTGTTTTCTTTGGCCCTACATACCCCTACAGCATATGTCTAAAAGTAATGAATATAAAAGTTATGTTTAGCTGTATACTATAGTTGTTAAGAATGCAGTGGCATTATGTCTAAACGTGATGTATATAAAAGCTGTGTTTAGCCAGGTTTGGTGGCACACGCTTGTAATCCCAGTATTAGGGAGACTGAGAAGGGAAGATTGTAGGTTCGGGGACAGCCTCAGCAAGTAGTGAGACTCTCATCAACTTAGTGGGACCCTGTTTCAAAATAAGAATAAAATAGGGCTCAGAGGTAGAACACCCTTGGGTTCAATCCCCAATACCAAAAATAAATAAATAAATAAATTAAATAAAGTCTGAGTTTACACTCTATACTATAGTTGTTAAGAATGCAGTGACATTATGTCTAAAAGTGATATATATATATATATATATATATATATATATATATATAAAAGTTGTGTTTAAGGCTGGACGTGGTGGCGCATGCTTGTAATCCCAATACTTGGGAGGGCCGAGACAGGAGGATCTCAGGTTTGTGGCCAGCCTTAGCTACTTAGTGAGGCCCTCCTTAACTTAGTGAGAATCTCTCAGAGGTAGAATGCCCCTGGGTTCAATCCCCAGTACCACAAAAGAAAAAGTTGTGCTTATACAATATACTATAGTTGTTAAGAATGCAGTAGCATATGTATAAAAGTGATGTATATAAAGACATGTTTACACTGTATCCTATAGTTGTTCAGAACACAGTGGCATTATGTCTAAAGTGATGCATGTGTCTGCTATAGTTGGGTATGGAATGCCTCCCAAAGGTCAGTCTGTCTATTAAGGGCTTGTCCTCAGCTTGATGCTTTTGGGAGGGGGGTAGAACCTTTAGGAGTTGGGGCTTACTGGAAAGAAGTTGGAGGACTGGGGTCATGCCCTTGAAGTGGATATTGGACCACCAGTCTCTTTTCTCTTCGTTTCCTGCCTCCCTGAGGCACACAGGACTCCTCCACAATGTGCTCTGGCAGTAACAGAGCCACGTGAGTTTGCACTGAAAATTCTAAAACCATCAGCCAAAAGAAACCTTTCTTCCTTTTAAGTTGCTGTAACTCAGGTATTTGTTATAGCAGTGGAAAGCTAGCTAACATAATACCTTAATCATAAAATACTTTATTGCTAAAAATGGTAACACTTATTCATTGTAAGCTGTTGGAAAAATGGTTACCACAAATCATTAATTTGTTAAAAACACACATGGTATCTGCAAAACACAATAAAGTGAAGCACAGTACAAGCAGGTGTGCCCTGTGCTCTATGTTTGAACAGCACTGGTGATGGAACTCACTCTGGAGACAAAGAGTTAACTGGTGGGGCAATTTTGATTCTTAAAGCTTTCTGCTGTGTTGAGGGGAAATGCCAGCATGACTTCCTCTGGTCCTGGTTCTGCATACCTGGCCTTTTCAGAAGTGCCGCACAGTAGCCCCAACCTTGGAAATGGCTGTGAGAGTTCCCACTGCAGGGACTTCTGCAGGCTTCCTTGCCTTCTGTCATTCTCCCAAGATACCAGTTTGAATTGTCTCACCTTCCTCTCATCTGCAGTTTGAAAATTTTGCTGAACTGCACAGAGAGGAGAAAATCCTCTCTGTCAGAAAATAATCAGTCCTAGGAAAAAGCCCACTCAAAATGAATCCGCTTGAACCAAGTTTCAAATGTCATGGGTAAAAATGGGAGGAAAGAAAGAGAAAAGTTTGGGACTTTATTTTGGAGACAACAAACCTCAAAATATAAAAATAAGTTAACTTATTCAGAGTGCTCATTTTAGAATGATGAGTCAATTTTGGGGGGAGAGTGTCATTTTCCTGACAAAATTCCATGATGCGTAATAGGACAGTATCAGCTTGGCTTTCCTCCAGTTGCTTGCTCTACTCATTAGTCACCTACTGGTCCTTTTTCTTCATATCAGTCTCCTTGCAGTGCATGTTAGTTATTATTAAATGGAGTGTCTGCCAGATTTGTTGTCCCTTTAATTGACTACATGATGATACTGCATCTTCAAAAGGATCAAAGTTGCTTTGCTCTGTGTACACTATACTCTTCTGTGAAGGCCTTCTTTGACCATCAGCAAAGATTGACTCGGCAGCTACTGGTGTCAAGTGTGTGGGGGTGTGCTGGTCACTGTTTTTGAGTGAGTTCATTGGTACATGCATTCTGTCAGTCCCAACCACACTCATGTGAACAGTAAGGACAGTCTTACCTGTAGTGTGGTCTGACTGGCACTGTCATGGTCCTTCTTTGGACCTTGTTGTCATGCAGTTAGGATTGTATTAGTGTGTTGTCTTGCCCCTCTCCTGCACCCCCAACCCCCAGCCAGCAGATTCATACTGCGTTTATCATGAGACCTTCTACCATGTGCTGTTACTCATGATGCTTATGGTGTTGTTTATTATTTCATGCTTGTAATCCCAGTACTTGGGAGGCTGAGACAGGAGGATCACAGGTTCATGGCCAGCCTCAGCTACTTAGGCCCTCTGCAACTTAGTGAGACGATGTTTCAAAATAAAGAATAAAAAATAGGGCTGAGGGGGTAACTCAGAGGAAGAATGCCCCTGGGTTCAATCCCCAGTACCGCAAAATGAATAAATAAATAAAATAAACCTAATGTAAAGATTATAAAATGGCTTTGTTGCATAGTACTATAGTACTTCATTTGTCTTGTATTCTTAAGTCTATCAAATTTATCTGCATACTATTTTTTTTTAAATCCAGTATACTCCTGGGTCCAGTGGCACATACTTGTAATACCAGCTACTTGGAAGGCCAAGGCTGGAAGATCTCAAGTTTGAGGCCAGCCTGGGCAACTTAGCAAAACCTTATCTCAAAGTAAAAATAAAAAGGGCTGGAGATGTAGCTCAGTAGTAGAGCACCCTGAGTTTAATCTACAGTTTGGGAAAATAAATACATTAATCTAGTGTCCTTATTTTGTCCCATAAACAGATTTGTGTGTCATACCAGGACTAATTTTAGTCAACTGATTAATTAAAATGTTGAGCAGAGCAGAGTCCAATGTGGAGGCCTCTTGGACCTTTGAGATTGTTACTCGGAGAACAGTGATGCCTTTAAGATGTCAGAATCCAGTTTGAGTTGCTGGTTTTGAAGTGTGACCTTGAAGAGGAGAGATCCTACAAGGAGAGTCTAGAGTTTAGGAACTATTTGCTTTAGAATCTGTGGAGTAGTTGAAAGGAACTTTCCAGAAGGTCCCTTGGATTTGGTGATAGGGAAAAGGTGACTTCACTTGTGGAGTTAAACCGTCAAGGGCACAATGAAGACAGGAGGCAGGGAGTGTTCGTGCACACACACACACATGCACACACATATACACACACAGACACAGACACATATACATATATGCACACATACACACACATACACATACACATACACACACATGCACACACACAGACACAACACATACACACAGGCACACACATATATACATGCACACAGACACATACACACACACGCACACATACACAGATCACACACACGCGCACACAAGAGTTCAGGAAGCACAGCCGTACACTTCAAAGCTTTTGACAAGATAACAATGTCTTCAGAACAGAACAGAGAAGAATTATCTTATAAATGAGCCTTGTGGTTGATCACTGTCTTGCTGGAAGCACAAGGGTTAGGTGGGTGGGTTGAGTCTCCCATTGGGATGGCTACTTGACCATGTGTATAGACCCTTGGCTCCTTGTGTGCTGGCTAGGAGTCTAGTAATCACATACATACGTACACTCTGACTGACTCGCTTGATTTACCTGTAAAAAGAGAAATGCCTCAGCTCTTTGGAAAATCCCTCACTGGGACTTTAATCGGCACCACAACTTGGATTAAGAGATTCTGAATGCTGTCAGTTTCCCAAGCAAGGTTCCTGTGCCCAGGTTCACTGCCAGGATAGATGAGCCACACATCTACGAAGAGGAAGAGTTCCAATTACCCCTCTAAAAATAAAAATTTAAAATAAATTGTACTTTCAGCCAAGTGTGGTGGTGCATACCTATAATCCCAGTACTTGAGAGACTGAGACAGAAGTATCAAGACCAGCTTCAGCAACTTAATGATACTTTCAACAGTTTAGCAAGATCCTGTTTCAAAACAAAAAATAGCAAGGGCTGGGGGTGTAGCTTGGAGATAGAATGCCCCTGGGTTCAATCCCCAGCACCACAGTGAGGGGGGGGGGGGCAGGGCCAGGGTTAAGGTTAGAGGGGCATAGCTCTTGCTTGCATTTTCAGTATGTTCATGATTAGACTGGGAAGAAACTTGGCCATAAGTGTCCTTAGCAAAGGAAAGGATGATTATGATTACCATCATCCTTGGCTCTTAATTTTTGCCCTGGGTAAAACAAAAGGGTAGAAGTAGTCCTCCCTCCCCTCCCCCCTCTCCCGGATGCCATGTGGGTAGCTGAGCAGAGGTAATAGCTACTCAAGTAACATGCTGACTGGATTTTTATTCTGGGAGGGAGGAGGTACTGGGAATTGAACCCGGGGCATTCTACCTCCAAGCTATACCTCCAGCCCTTTTTATTTTTTGTTTTGAAACAGGGTCTCACTAAATTGCTGAGGGTCTTGCTAAGTTGCTGAGATTGGCCTTGAACCTGTGATCCTTCTCTCAGCCTCCCAAGCACGGGTATAGAGGGGCATGGTGATACAGACCAGTAATCCAGTTTTTAGGAGACTGAAACAGAAGGATCACAGGTTGGAGACCAGTCTCCATAATTTAGGAAGAACCTATTTCAAAATAAAAAATAAAGTAGGGCTGGGAGTATATCTCAGAGGTACAAAACCCCTGGGTTCAATTCCCAGTACACCAACACACACACACACACACACACACACACACACACACACACAGTGTGTTGTAACATGTTGACTTTCAGTGAATTAGGAGTGAAGATGCATAAAACCCTTTGGTTCTATAGCTGGCCTCAGTCCTTTGGTGTGTTTTATGCCATTTTGGCATCATAAAAAGAGTCAAAATGTAGTCTTTTTGTCATGGGTCAGCACTATACCTTTTGTGGGTCCTTGTCCTCCGTGGTGAAAAGAATTTCAACACGTGCCAGTCAGGGACAAAGGCAGGAGTTTTATTTAGCAAAGTATGGGACTTGAGGGAGAAGACAGATGAGCGGAGATCGTCTGGGCCAAAAAGAGTCTTTGCAGCCTTTTCGGTCCTTATATTGAACTCCCAAGAATCAGTGGGCACAGCAGAGGTCTGGACCTCCTCTTCCTCAGATTTCAAAGATGGGTGATGCCTGGCCAAGACCAGACACACCCTATAGGGTGGAGTTAGAGATTATGAACTCTCCAGATTTTAAAACTATATTTTTCCTTTTCTTTCCCAACCTGTCTCCTTTCTGCCTAAAATTTTTATTCCTTCTATTCTACCTCATCACTATGGAGAGTAAGGACAGACCTGAGACCATTGTGGAAGGAGGGGAGCGTGTGTGTGTGTGTGTGTGTGTGTGTGTGTGTGTGTGTGAGAGAGAGAGAGAGAGAGAGAGAGAGAGAGAGAGAGAGAGAGAGAGAGAGACCGACCTTATAGCCTAAGGGCTCTTTCTGAAACCACAACTTCCTTAGCTAAGAGGCAACCCTACTCATCTCTGGAGAGAGAGAGAGAGAGAGAGAGAGAGAGAGAGAGAGAGAGAGAGAGAGAGAGATAGAGAAATGAATATGAATTTCACATTTCCATGGGTCAGAATCTTCAGAAACCCCCTCCCTGCTTTTCTTCTTTCATCTCTTTCCATCAGAACCCTTTTCTCTAGCTCAGAGATTTTCAAAATTTTTGTTTGTATACTTTCTTAAGGAGTTTGTTTGTTTGTTTGTGGTACTGGGGATGGAACCCAGGAGCTTTCTACCTCCTGGCTACATGCCCAAATCTTTTTATTTTTTTATTTGGAAACAGCATCTCGCTAAGTTGCTGAGAGCCTCACTAGCTTGCTGAGGCTAGCTTCAAACCTGTAATCCTCCTGTCTCAGCCTCCCAAGTACTGGGATTACAAGTGTGCACATCACACCCCACTTACGGAGTTAAAACAAAAAAACCAAAAAACTGCCTTTCACATAGATTTAAATTGAACATATCTTTTTCTTTATCATTGGTTTTAAATGTTTGCAATGAGTTTGATTTCTTATGTATTTGTAAAAAAAAAAAAGTGTTTTAAATAATATCATCACTCTTAATGTCTTCAGTGTAATCTAAATACCATTGGCAATTTGATACTGATTACCATTCCTCTGAAAATATGCAGCCAGTCTTGCTGCCTTCTGTTACCTGGCGGCTCTGTTAATGTGCTGTTGACCACCAGGGTGGAGTTTCACAGCGCCGCTGTGCCTGCCCCACAAAGGTGCCAAGACGAATTGGCAGGAAAATAGATTTTATTAAAAGCTAGTTTTGAAGGAAGATAGAAGAGACTTTCTTGTTTCAATTCTCCAGCGTTGGAGACCTCAAGATCAATGAGCACTTTTAGAAGAGACCCTGTGGCTAATGGACAAAGGAAAATACACAAATGCAGATGGAGACGGGAACCAGGGCGCAGCCAGGACTCAGCTCCCTTGGGCCTGTCCAGCCAGGGCGCAGCCCTTCCGCATCAAGGGAAATTCAGAAGAACAAGTTCTTGGGAAGTTGTCACTTTTAGGGGCAGTCTGATTTGTAGGGGGGTCTGTTTCACTGTAGCAGTTGGAATAGCATTCCCTTTTCTCTTTGAACTTTCCCTATAGAATTATATTGTAATGAAATACACACACATACACACACACACACACACACACACACACACACACACATTCATATGTGAAAATCGATTTTTCTTTTTTTGGTACTTGGAATTGAACCCAGGGACATTCTACCTCCAAGCTATACTCCCAGACCTTTTTTGTTAATTTTTGTTTTTAAACAGAGTCTTGCTAGGTTGCTGAGAATCTCAATTAGCTGCTGAGGCTGGCCTGGAACCTGTGATCCTCCTGTCTTAGTTTCTCAAGTACTAGGCTTCTAGGCCTGTACCATCATGGCTAGTGAAAATCTATTTTTGATCTTTGATTTTTGTAACAAAAATATCTGAATTAATTTTTAAAACATATCTTCAATAGAGATTGAGTTATAGGTATTACATCTGTGTTTGAAACTATAAATGTATCAAAGTTGAATATTATTAAACATTAATGGTGAAATTTACTGGAGATAATTTTTTCTTTTTCTTTTTTTCCTTTGGTACTGGGGATTGAACCCAAGGATATTCTACCTCTCAGCTACATACCCAGACTTATTTTGTTATTTATTTAATTTATGTATTTATCTATTTATTTTTGTGGAACTGAGGATTGAGCCAAGGGACATTCTTTCTCCAAGCTATACCTCCAGCCCTATTTTTTTATCCTTTATTTTGAAACAGGGTCTTGCTAGGTTGATAAGAGTCTCACTACTTGCTGAGGCTGTTCAAACCTGCAATCCTCTTGTCTCAGCCTCCCAAGTACTGGGATTACAGGCATGCCCCACCACATCTGGACTGGAAATAAATTTCTAAGTGAGGTAGATGAGAATTCTTTTTTGGGGGGATAGTACGTGATGGAAATGGAAAAGTTTCATGTTGAATTTCTGAACAATGCAACCTAATTGATGATTAGATCATCTTTCAATTTAATTGAAAGCAAAGAATTTTAAACTACCTGAGATGCCAACTGTGACTCTCTCTTTGACCAAACTTTCCTTAGGATCTTCCAACCCTTCTCATCCTTGGCCTCCTGTATCTGTCTTCAGTGAGCCCATTTTAGCAAGAATCCTGCTAAACCCTCCTCCTACCCTGGTATCCGACTGCCTTGGCCTTTTTTCAGCAGGAATGCCCCTCCCTCCATGTTTCCCCTCTGAGTAACTTACATCCACTGGGATTGGGGCTGTAAATCCCAGAGGTTCCTGTGTTCGGGGTTGAGCCGAGGCTTGGTTCCTTGTCCCAGTAGAGCAGGTGCGGATGCTGTATTGGGACAAGATGGTCTTGAACACAGTCTTCCTTACTTTTTCAACAGGTGTCAGGACGATTTCTCACTAAGGATGTTCATACCAGTATTTACAGTGGCCTTCGATGGGTACCCTGAACAGTGTTCAGCTCTAGAGGAGTCCATCCTGGGGAGGTTAGGAATGGGTGGGAGGTGTCTGCCTCGTAAAGGAGAGTGGTGATTGTAAAGGGGAAAGCAGCACTGCCCCTTGACCGACACCTGGCCCCGGGCCTGTGTTCCCAGGCAGGTCAGTTTTAGGAAAGAGGACCATGTGAGTAGAAAGTCTGTAAATCGAGTCGGTTAACAGTACAGAGGAGGGCCTCTTTGGCTCCCCTGGGACTTGCCTATTATTCTCTGACTGGGTGCACATTAGAATGGCCTGGGAAGCTCTTAATGGTGCTTGCATTGGCAGCCCAGCCCAGCCCAGTCGCTTCCAGTCTCTGTGTGGGCTGGTCCCTGGCATCTTTTTTTTTTTCTTTTCCTGTGGTACTGCAGATTGAACCCAGGGGGATTCTACCTCTGAGCTGCGCCCCCAGCCCTATTTTATTATTTTATTTTGAAATGGTATCCTCCTAAGTTGCTGAGTTTTTCCCTAAGTTGCTGAGGCTGGCCTTGAACCTGCAATCCTCCTGTCTCAGCCTCCCAAGTGCTGGGGTTACAGATGTGAGCCCCCATGCCCGGTTTCCAGACATCTTTATTGACTGGCACCTTTGTGAGGATTGAGTCTCCTCCAGCCCAGCCAGGCTCAGCAGCTTACTGGGCATCCCGGAAGGCACCACCTTTCTCTGCCCGTTTCCTGTTCCTCTGACTTGGCCCCCTTCAACTCGCATCAGAGGAAAAGCCTGCAGGATGCGGTTAGGAAGGCTACTCTGCTCATCTGTCCCCTCAGCTCTAAATCAGGGGCCCAATTAGTCCAGCTGTTGCCAGGTGCTCTTAGCGCAGGTATTCCAGTTGCTGGTGTGAGCTGTTTAAGCTCCTGGAGGACCCGGCCAGTCCACAGGTTTTGGCAGATGCAGGAGGGATGGGATCAGGAGCTTGGATGTGGAGGTCAGAGGGAGAGGTTGGGGAAGGAATCGAGGTGAGGAGGGAAGCTGTGGACAGATGTAGGTCTATCGAGAGAGGTGAGGGCGGCCATGGCGGGATGTCCCAGGCCCTTCCGTGCAAGTAGGCCCTGGCTGTGGGCTACGGAGCTGTGTGTGAGCGTCTCAGAGCTCAGAGCATACCTGGCTGAGGTCCAGAGCGAGCCTGCCTAGTAGTCCTGTGGAGATAGCCACGTATCCTGGCAGAGAAGTAGGAAGGCGGCTCCCAGAGCTGGGACTGGTGAGATGGATGAGGCAGTAGGTCAGGAGTGAGCGTTCTAGAGAGTTCCTGAGGTGGTGGATTCAGGGCTGTTGGCCAAGTGTGTCAGATTGGAAAAGGGTTGACAGCTTGGAAAATGAACAGGGTGAGTGTGTAGGTAAAGCATGGGAGGCCATATGACAGCCAGGGTAGGCTGCAGGCAGGTCCAGCAGTTTATGAGACGTATGAGCAGGGAGTGAGGATATACTCTGCAAAGAGAACTTGTGTGAAGTTTGTATTGGTTCCTGTTGCTGCTGAAACAAAATCAGTCCACTTTGCAGAAGTCCTAAAGTCATCTCAAGATGTTGACAGAGCCGTACTCCTTCAGGAAGATGGAGAGGAGAACCCTCTTCCTTTAATTTTCCAGTCCCTGGAGCCTGAATGTTCTTTATTCCTTCTTTGAAGTTAGCAACATATTATTTTCAGATTTCTCTTATTCTTCTGTATCCCTGTGTCATTTATAAAGGCTCTTGTCATTACATTTTCCTATCCGAATTAACCAGGATGATTTCCCTGTCTCAGGATCCTTAATCACACCTGCAAAGTCCCTTTTAAAAGCCACACAAGAGCCGGGCGTGGTGGCGTACGCTTGTAATCCCAGCATTTGGGAGGCTGAGACCGCAGGATCCGGGTTTGAGGCCAGCCTCAGCTACCTAGTGAGGCACTCCGCAACTTAGTGAGACCCTGTTTCAAAATAAAGAATAAAAAATAGGGCTGGGGGTATAGCTCGGAGGTAGAATGCCCGAGTTCAATCCCCTGTACCGCAAAAATAAATAAATGAATAAATAAATAAATAAATAAATAAATAAATAAATAAGTAAAAGCCACGCAAGATAACATTTTCACAGCTCTGTGGACTAGGATACAGGCGTCTTTGGGGCAGGAGAGGCATTATTCTGCTTACCACAAGGTTGAAAAATGAGCATTCAAAGCAGATATTATCATTAAGTGACAGCTGCTGGTAATTTTTAGTCTATTACCACATTATGAGGTTAAGCCCCGGGCACTGGGCATTTCAAAGCGTTGTTGAGATGGGCTGGGAGAGAGTGAGGGATGAGAGTCCCCACCCACCACACTTGACCTTGGGCAAGGTTAATTGACATAGGTCTTAGGTCTGCATTGCACCTTGAATTCTTTTTTTTTTTTTTTTCCAGTGAGGGCCTTCCATTTGCTAAGCAAGTGCTCTACCACTGAGCTAAACCTGCAGCCTTATTTAATTCTTTCTTAGTAGAAGGACACAGGTAAAACATTGGGCCATTTTGCTAGTAGCTGGTCACCCAAATGTAAGCTTGATCTGTGACATTTGTTACCTATCTATCTGTCTATCTATCTATCTATCTATGGCACTGGGGATTGAACCCAGGGGCATTCTACTTCAGAGCTCCACCCCAGTCCTATTTTTTATTCTTTATTTTGAAACAGGGTCTCAATAAGTTGTGGAGGGCCTCACTAAGTAGCTGAGGCTGGCCTCGAACCCTAGTCTCCAGTCTCAGCCTCCCAAGTACTGGGATTACAAGTGTGCACCACCGCACCCGCTGGACCTGTGACTTTCTGAACTGCAGGAAAGGATATGTCTCTGATAGGGGCGAAGCTTATCTCATTATGGGTGGGGCCTTTGGGCAAGGAGACCATGGGCTACCTGGGGCTTTGACCACTTCCTGACAGAAGAGGAGCCATGCCACCTGCCTGCGTTTGGGCAACTGAGCCAGGTGAGCATCTGCCCACCGTGGCTGATCCAGCCTCTGCCAGTGGCCTAGGCAGCTGGGGGCGGCAGCTGCATTCTTGATGTTCAGTACTCCAATCAATGCCTTGCTTGGCTCCCACCCTTTTGATCAGGTTCAGTTCTGTGCACAGTTCTCCCTTTGGTCAGTGGCTGAGGATCTCACTGCTTCTGTCATCCCAGGGGACAAGGGACCCACATTAAAGGGAGCTTTCATATCTACTGGCAGTTACCGACCTGACTAGGGTGTTTGCAGAGTTTGAGCATCTTTGGCAGAACCTTAAAATAGTATAATACTGTTTAGCAAGGCCAGCCAGTCTCTAAGACCAAATACTGACCTTTCCTTGACTTTCTCCTTTGTTGTAGCAAGTCTGCATTACCATTGCTGAAAAGGTCTCAGAACACTTGAATAGCTCTTGCTCTGTCTGTCAGGGTTCGGTGTGCATACTGCAGTCTGAATCCTTACTCTGTTTTTGGTGGGGTGTGGACAGGGAGACAGGTAGATATAAGTTGGGGAGACAAGATGGCATAGCACCTGCAATCGTCTCATGGGCTCTGGGGCTCCTGGGGGCTGGACAGAGTATTTCTGGGCGGCAAGGCCAACTTCCTGGCTTCCACAGTCTCTATTGTCCATGCAGGCACACAAGCAAACAAGATAGCAGGTGTGATGCAAACATATTATTTATATATGAGCTTTCATTTACTTGTCTGTGTGAAATATAAAGTAAACATGAAAAGAAATGGCAGGATTTTCTTTTTTACAAATTCAACATTCTTTTTCCGTTCGATTTTTTTTGACATACAAAATGTTGTGCCTAATTTTTACATACAAAATGTTGTGCATAATTAATGTATCCCGGCTTGAAGAGTGCGGTGATAACTGTGCACTCATGAAGCTATCTCTGCAGTCTGTACCGCCAAAAGTTTCCATCTACCCTCTTGTGATGATGATGATGTGTGTGTGTGTTACTGGGAATTGAACCCAGGACCTCACACGTGCCAGGCAAGCTCTCAACCACTGAGCTACAGCCTCAGCCCGTTTTATTTTTTTCATTTTTAAATGAGATCTTGCTAAGTTGCCCACGTTGGCCTTGAACTTGTGATCTTCCTGCCCCAACCTCCTAAGTAGCTGGAATTACAAGCATGCATCATGGTGCTCAGCTATTATTATTATTATTATTATTATTATTATTATTTTAGTGTGTGTCATAAGAACACTTCCAAGCATGCATCATGGTGCCCAGCTATTATTTTTGTTATTATTATTATTTATTATTATTATTATTATTTTAGTGTGTAACACAAGCATACATCATGGTGCCCAGTTATTATTATTATTATTAGTAGTAGTAGTAGTAGTAGTAGTATTTTAGTGTGTGTCATAAGAACACTTTACAGCTTACCCTCTTAGCAAATTTTGTAAGTCTCCAATACAGTATTGCTCACTATGGTTGCATAGCTTATCTCAGGCCACAGGCACCTTGTGTAACTGAAACTCTGTTCCTTTTGACTCATACTCCCCCTCCACTCTCCCTCCCCAAAGCTCCTGGCAACTGCCATTCCATTCTCTACTTAGGGGTTTTTGTGTGTCTCTACTTACAATGATCCCCCAGAGTTTTTATTAAACTGCATGTTAGTTAGAATGCTTTTGGTCTGGAGTAACAGAGAAGCCAGTTCAAACGGTGTGAACTGGGAGGATGTGTAATACCTGGTTGGATAAGAAGTCTGTATTTGCCCCATGCTTGCTTGGTTCTTTCAGTGACTCTGTGCCATCCGCAGGTCCTTTCCGCTCTTCTGTTCTGCCCTGCCTTGGGGCTTGCTTCTGTCCTGCATTGGCAAGGCAGATCCCGGCAGTTCCTCCCAGAATGCAAAGAAGTCAGTAGCCAGAGGGTGTCTCCCAGGACAGTGTATGTTGTCCACTGTGGCCAGGTAGTCCCCTTGAGTCTTACCTCCTCCCCTCCCCCAATATTTCCCAAAGCTACACCCATTTTTGGATGGGGATGGTATTTAGGTGAGTCCCTAGGGATCGGTATTTTCACATTGAAAACCAAGTCAGTAATTCAGATATCACCAGACATAGAATCCTTCTCGGTAGCATATGGAGCTTTTTTTTAAAGTCCTGTACTGTTTTTGGAAACTTCTTATTCCATCTGACTATTTTTTAAAGACTCCGACATTATTTTATTTCTCCAGATGATGATGACGCTGTGATAACTAGCACCTAGTGTGTGCTTGCTCTGTCTGAAGCACTTAATGTTTAATCTCTATAGTCCTCTGCATTCGTCCACTTCTCTTTCCTGAAAGGGCATACCTGGGGCTGGGACTTGTAAAGGAGGGAGGTTTGCTCGCCTCACAGGTTTGGAGGTTATATCAGTCTCACAGGCAAGCAGGCTGAGACACAGGAGCTGGAAGAAATTCTTGTTGACAGTTTATATGTTAGGCCTTTGGTTGATAGACAGAGAGATTCAGACCTGTTACCCTGAGCAATGTGTCTTTACAGTAAGTGGGATGGTGGAAATTCAGGAGATGAGAATTTTGTCTCATTGAATCCAAAAACGGATGAACAGATTTGTGAATTGCATCTGGGCTCTAGAGCCAGCCTCACTCACTGTGGCCTTGAAGTGGTCTGTATTTGTGGCCCTAAAGTGGTCACTATGATCTCGAAGTGGTCTGTATTTGTGGCTTTGAAGTGGCTTTTGTGGCCTTGGAGTGGTCTGTCTGTCTTTGTGGCCTCTGAGGCCGGATACCATTGTGGTCTCCCCCTGGCTGCCTGCAGTCCGACCCACGCTGTCACACAGTCTTTGTAGGGCTCAGGGGGCTCAGACACCATCTGGAAGAGGACAGTCCTGAATCAAGCCCCGAGGCCACTGGAGAGTGCAGTGGCTTTCTATTACTAACATGAGCACTTGGTCCCCTGCGTAGGTGAGCAAGGTGCTCCTGGCTCCTGGCGTACAGTACAAGGAAGTCTGAGGTGCTCCTGGCACCAAAACCATTTGGTAGAGGAAGTCTGAGGTGCTCCTGACACCAAAACTACACAATTCAAGCAAGGGAAAACATTGCAGGGAAACACCTGAGAGCAAACAAGTGAGTTCTGTGTTACAGGCTATTGGGGTTGTTCATCAATTTTTGTTTATCTACTCCGTTTTTGGTTCATTAGCAGAGTCCATTGAAGTGAGTCCCTTACAAGCAGTGTTTCTGGTGTGTTAGTCCTTGAAAGGTCTTTGCCAGTAGAAGTTATAGGGGTGAAATTTGGTTCCCAGGGCAGGCTGCTGGTCTCAGAATACTTGACCGTCGCTGTTCCACACGGCAGTAAAGTGGCGTGGAACCGGGAAATGAGAAGCTCTCAGTACATCATGTTCAGCAAAAGAGCCTTCTAGAGCAGTAGACCCAAATGGCACCGCTGCCCTAAGACCTGGGTCTTCCCTAACACTGAGGTATGCAGGACCTCGAGTCTCTCAGGGTAACCGAGGCTGAAGAGAGGCGGGCTGAGGCTGAGGAGCTAGTGGCTTCCCAAGGTCAGTGTGTAGTGAAAGGAGGTGCCAGGAGCTGTTGTTTCCAGTTTTCCTGAGTGGGGAAGCCAGGCACAGCGGGTTGGCGCTTATGTTCAGTGATTCCAGAGGCTTGGGGCTTTTGATGGGCAGTGGGATGTGCAGGCCGGCCAGTCGCAGCCTATCCATCCACGCAGCACCGCCTCCCCTGTCGCCGTCCCCTGCCTCCCATACCCAGCCCCTGTGTCTTCCTTTTTCTTTCTCTTTATTCTACTGCTTCCCCCAAATCTGCGGGCAGATTGGCAATTTATTTTAAGACCGGTTTCTTTTTCAAAGTGTATTTCTCTGTGGAAGTTTAGTGGCAGATGGGTTTCTTTTTTCTTTTACTTTTACTTTTTCCTGTTTTTGTGGTTGTGGTACTGGGGATTGAACTCAGGGGCATTCTACCTCCGAGCTATACCCCCAGCCCTATTTTTAATTCTTTATTTTGAAACAGGGTCTCACTAAGTTGTGGAGTGCCTCACTAGGTAGTTGAGGCTAGCCACAAACCCGGATTCTCCAGTCTCAGCCTCCCAAATGCTCCCTTATTTTATCTTAAGAGAATTGACCGGTCACTTTAAAAGTTTTAGAGCCTAGCTTATCAGCAGTAAGTGGACACAGAGGCATATATGGTTCAATGGGTAGTTTTATCTCTTTCCCTTACTATGAATCACTGTTTGGGATGATCTTTTGCATTTTAAAAATCACAAAGGCTGGGAAGGAAAGAAATCCAAGATCATAGGTAGCAGCTAGGGTAGCCAAGGTGCGTCCTCTCAGGATGTGCGTAGCACTGTCTTTGTAAATGGCATCTCTGAGCTGTGCAGTGCACAGCCTGTGAAGCCGAACAGGACAAACCTGAGAATACTTCCCTGCAGTTAGGCTCCAGGGTCTGGAAGGAAATGATTCCTGGTGGTAGGCCTAGGAAGTGAGTGAGTGCATGTGAGTGTGTGTGTGTGTGTGTGTGTGTGTGTGTGTGTGTGTGTGTACACACTGAGCAGGGAGGAGAGGGCAGCTCAGCAACACCAATGGACCAAGGACTGGGGGCAGGGCTTCCCGTATGGCGATGTGTGGAGTAAGCACACGGTGTGTGTGGTGGCAGGTAGTTGGAGTTAAGGATAGAGTGGGGGTTTTGGGGTTTGGGGTCACAAGTGACCCCAGTTTGTCTCACTGGTTTATCTCAGGGAAATATCTAAACCCTAACCCAGACCACTAGGTCTCTGTCTATAACCCCGTAGTGAGTGGGTGGGAAGTGACAGCTGAGTTGGTCATCTCTGGGTCTGCATCACAGACGCATCCGCGGCTCTCCAGGCAGTTTCCTGTTCTCACGTTGGAAAGCTAACCGCTAACAAGGAGCATTAATGGTGACCCCTCTTCAGAGCTGCAGAAGGGGAAATGGAAACACGTCCCCAGTAAAGTTCTTGTGGGTTGTGGAACTAATGGCTTGGTACTATGTTGAAAACTGCCCTCCACCCAAAGTCTTTGTTCTTAAAAAACAAAATAAATCCATGAATCCAAAGTTTAAAAATAGAGCCAGGCGTGGTGGTGCATGCCTGTAATCCCAGGACTTGGGAGGCTGAGACAGTAGGATAGCAGGTTCACGGCCAGCTTCAGCAACTTATACAGTGAGGCCCTGTGCAACTTAGTGAGACCCTGTTTCAAAAGAAAAAAAATATAAAATAGGGCTGGGGGTGTAGCGCAGATGTAGAATGCCCCTGGTTCAATACCCAGGGCCACACACACAAAATTAAAAATAGTCCCTCTAGCAGATGAACCACGGCTCCTTCTCCCAGTGAGATGCAGTGAACTCGTGAGGCTCCACTGCTAATCTGTGGATGTTTCCAAGTTTATTTATTTTAGGAAGATTGACGGCTATAATTATGTTGTCAAGCATTTGTCATTTTTGCTGTAGCAACAACATTGAAACCCAAACAGAAAGCACCAGCCCGACTTTGATGAGAGCAGCGCCAGGGGCAGATGTAGCTGTGCCTCTTTCCTTGGGCGTTTGACCTGAGTGTGCAGTGCACACCCAGTGCCGTGGGTGGCTTTTCCTTTGGGTTCGAGGGTCCTGTCTAGGAAATCCTGGCTTGTTTTTGTCATACTTTGTCGCCTCCCGGGGTTGGCACTGCTGGCCGTCGGGCAGGCTGTGGTTCAGTTTTGCCTCTTACTTCGGTGGGCGTGGCCTGCCGACCCGGGGTCAGACACCTGCTATGGGAGAGTGGGGGTCTGCATGCTTCCGGGTGTTACAGATGGTTCAATGTGGTAAGAAAAGGATGGCTTTGGAGCTACACAGACCCACTGCCAGCTCTTGGGGGACACAGACCACCTGGCTTTTTCCTAGGTTTCATTTGTTCACCCTGGGGAGCAGTGCTCGTCTTGCAGGGGTGTACACACTTGGAGCTGGGAGAGTGTGAAGTTCTGACAGAATGGATATCTAATAAGTGGAGACGGCCTTCCTGCACATGTGTTGTCTCCTTTCCAAGAGGAGCAGCCAGTTAGTTGAGGATAGGAATGGGGAGACTGTCTGCTACCTCACTCATCCCAGAGACAGTATGATGGCAAGAGCCATTTCGGGCCATGAGACTCTGGAGGGAAGAGACACTTGTCAGCTAACTCACCTTCTTTCTCTCCTGGTCTTGCTAATCCCAAAAGTTGCTAAGTCGGTCCTCATCTAGCCTATCAACAGACTGCGTCGGGGCTGTTATGGCTTCACTCTGAAGAGTCCCCCAGGGCTCCTGTGTTGGAGTCTTGGTTCGGAGGTGAGCTTGGGGAAGTGGTCGCCTCATGAGGACTCCAGCCTCATTTGTGGGCTCAGCTGCTGAGAGATTCATAGCTGAACAGACATTGGCGGGTGGTGGAAACTGTCCGCAGTGGAACCTGGTTGGAGGGGCTAGGTCCCTTGGGGATTGTATCTACCTCTGACTCCTTCCTCTCTCTCTCCTTCTTGGCTGACATGAGCTCAGCAGCTCTCCTCCACCATACTCTGGGACCATGATGTTCTGCCTTGGAGCTGGCTGAACATGGATTGAACCTCCAAAACCATGAGCCAAAAATGAACCTTTTCTCTTTTAAGTTGTTTATGTCTGGTATTTTGTCACAGCAACAAAAAGCTGACTGACACACACCTCAAACTTGGGTTAATGCTCCACCAGCCCCCCCCCTCACTTCCTTTCCAAGGGTCCTACTGGTCCAGGAACTTCACCCTCAGGACCTGTGTTGTGCTCTTTCTCCTGCTTCAACTTTAACTTTCTCCTTCAGTGTTCCCATTTGCCCTCCTCCTGTTTGCAAAGTGAAGGGCAGGCTCAGTTCCAACACCGTGGCCCCAACAGCCCACTCCTGCCTCCATCTCTACTCAGTGTTTCTTTCTCTTGGTGAAGGAGAACAAGACCTCTTTTCTATCTGCAGTAGGTGCATTTGCAGGTTCACTTTTGATGGGAGAGTTGGCTTTTGAGGTGTACATGGGTAACACTTGGAAAGTTATTTAGCACAGAGAGCATTTGGGGCTATTTCTAGCGAGTGGGTAATTTTCATCCACATGGGTATACAGAGGGTGTCCTCTCTGCTCTAATACCCAAGGCATTACTTTGATCTAAATGAAAATTTCCAGAGTTATAAGCGATCAGACTACAGCAAGCATGGCAAATAGGGTTTATTTCCCGGAAAGTGCTGCTAATCTTATTGGTGGAGATTGCCAGAGAGCTTTCTTGAAGAGAAGTCTGGAAGAGGGCAAGTTGAGCGGGAAGGAGACTCTGGGTGGGGGAGGGGCTTCGTGCCCTTGGTTTTCCCTGCAAGGGGAGCCGGGGATTCACCTTATTTTCTCACCATGCCCCGCCCCTTTTCTTCCATCCTGTGGCTCCCTCCTGGCACAGGGCCTTTCACCCCATCTCACCCCATCTTTCAATTTCTGTTTCAAATGCAGCCTTTCCAGGAGGCCTTCCCTGAGACCTTCAAGCCAGTGTAATCACTGATTTTAAAATTACAATGTTAATTTATTGTTTACTTATGATGGAATAAATGCATCATTCTAACTGAAGAGTAGAGAAATATATGAAGAAATGAAAACATGATGTCATGCTCATAATTCACCACTCCAAGATAACAACCTTCAGTATTTCATAATGTTTTCTTTCCAGAGACTTTCCCTGCATTTTTTTTTTTAATACAGTGGTCATAAAATGTATCCAGCCGGGCGTGGTGGCGCACGCTTGTAATCCCAGCATTTGGGAGGCTGAGACCAGAGGATCCGGGTTCGCAGCCAGCCTCAGCAACTTAGTGAGGCCCTCCGCAACTTAATGAGACCCTGTTTCAAAATAAAGAATAAAAAATAGGGCTGGGGTGTAGCTCGGAAGTAGAGTGCCCCTGAGTTCAATCCCCGGTACCACAAAAAAAAAAAAAAAAAAAAAAAAAAAAAAAAAAAAAAGAAAAGAAAAAAATGTATCCAGTTTTGCTTTCTTCTTTAGGAAGACTTTCATTCCATTAAAAGTCACTCATCAACTTTTCATGGTTGCATAGTATTTCATGATATGGCCCCTGGATGACTTCTTGGTGTTGAACATTGGTCGTCTTCTCCATTTTCCTCTGTTGTAAAAATCCTAAGTTAAACATCTTTGTGCATTTTTGAGGTTTTTAAAGGATAGGTTTCAGAAATGAAATAACTAGCCAGAGATTATTGACAGATTTAAAGACATCTGATAGGTCTTGTCAGAGTTACTTTCGGAAAGTTTATTTTTCTAACCAAATTTATATTTCCTCCTGCAGCATATGAACTACAGTGTGGTGTTAGCTCCAATTATTAGAACAAGAACGACATGAATCATCATATGAAGAGAAAAGGCTTACTTGGCTGCTTTGAGTCTGAGTCCATGATCCGCCAGCCCATTGCTTTGGGCCTATGGGGAGGCAGTGCACTAGGAGCAGGTAGTGTTGCAGAACTGCTCACCTCGTGTCCAGGAGGCAAAGAGAGGAAGAGAGGGGGGCCGAGTCCCACTGCGCCTTTGAGGGCATACCCAGTGATCTCAGTCTCCCTTCTTAACAGTTCTACCACCCCTCAACAGTGCTCGGAGCAGTGCACCTTAGGAGGATGCTTCAGTGTTATCTCTGATTCTTTGGGCAGAAGAAGAGTGTTCGCAGTGCTAAGAGGGAGGTTTAAAGGCTGAGCGGCACAGCGCCTTTCGCCCCACACATCCTAGGCTAGCTGCAGGCTGACATCTCGCCTTTGGCTTGATGGCTAGACTCATTTGGCCTTGGCCAGAGTCACAGTGTGCAGGATGTGGATTTGCCCCGAGTCAGTCCTTGAACTGCTGTGTAAGGGAAACGCTGTGCTTGTCCCAACCACAGGCACGGTGGGCATCCTGCCTTATCTTGGAAGCAGGGCCTGCAGCGTGGCTTCCTGGTCCTGTCCTCGGCCACACAGCACCAAATGGCTCTTGTGGATGCCCACGGACTGCTTCCCTGGTCAGGACAGTCAGCCTCTGCAGGTGACGATGGCAAGGATGGGTGAGAAGCAGCCTTTTCTGATTCGGGTCCCCTCCTCTTTTCAGGAAGGAGAGGGTACATCTTTCTGTAGGGGTGATTTTATTTTTAAAGGGTGTTTCTTATAGAACACACCCATACTCTCTTGGCTGGAAAGAAGTGTTCTTTGTAGGTTTTGATGTGCATGGTAGAATGCACTTTTGGGTACATTTAGCAAGTAGACAGAAGCCTGCTCTTCTCCTTTTTCGGCCATTCGAAAGGAGACTGCAGGGTACCTGGTGTGTGGCCATCCCCATCTCAAAATGTGAGCCCCGGCCTCCCTGCTCCTAATGGTCTCCCTGGAGCAGGCGCTTTTTCTGAAGGTAGAGAAAAGGGAAAGTTCTCTTAAGAATATCAGTCCTGGCTGCAAAGTGATGCTTGGGGGTCCATTTTTCTGCTTTCTGTAGACTAGCTATGGACTTGGAGATTTTAGTGGACATGAAGTCATTGCCACCTGCATCTGCTGTCTGTCTGTCTTTCCCATGGGAGTTGGTATCCCAGATCTCGGGGGTCACCTGGCTTGAAGGAAGAGCAAATGGATAGGAGGCTCAGCAGACCTTGCTGAGTTTTTCACCCAGTAACTATGTCAATTAAAGACTTTTAATTTAAGAGCTTGGCTATTTTTAATGATTGGGGGTGGTTGGTGATGATCTGGTCCTATCTCCCTTATCAAATCTTTTTAATAATTTGGAGACCATTCAGAATGCCTGGTCTGTAATCACCAGTACGACCTCTTGTCTGCGCACAGACCTTCCAGACGTGTTGTTCTTCCTGCTGGACAAGACCATAGCACAGTGCCCAGGCCTCCTAACTCCTGTGCCGCCTAGGTGGTCAGGCCAGACCCATATCCGCAGGTGCCCAGTCCCATTCTGATTGAAGACAATGATAAAAAAACATCTGCTCCCCAAGACTATAGATTTTGCTGGTTATAGGAAATTCTAGGGTTTCACAATCTTAAAGTTCATACTGCAGAACCCATGATACAGTTTCCTTTAATCTTTTGTTGACTTGCTTCTAGTCTGTCATAACAGGTGCAGGTGATTGTGAAATATATTTTTCAGATTTCTATATGTAGTCCTGGGCACAGAGAAATGTGGTAAACAAAGCACAAGGTTGATAAAGGCAAAGATGATTATAATCCGTGTGTGTGTGTGTGTGTGTGTGTGTGTGTGTGTGTGTGTCGGGGGGGGGGGATTGAACCCAGGGGCATTCTGCCTCTGAGCTACATCCCCAGCCCTATTTTATTCTTTATTTTTTTTGTTTGTTTGTTTTTGTTTTTTAAAGCAGGGCCTCCCTAAGTTGCTGAGGTTGTCCTCAAACCTGTGATCTTCCTGTCTCAGCCTCCCAAGAACTGAGACATGTGACACCATATCCGGTTCTAAAATCTTCATTTGAACAGTATGGTAGAGAAAGTTTCTCAGTGATTTAAGTTGAAAACATTCCACTGGTACATGGCTCTTGCACCCTGTATCAGGAATGTACAGGTGTCATATTTTATTTTATTATTTTTGGTGGTACTGGGGACTGAACCCAGGAGTGTTCTACCTCCAAACTATACCTACCAGCCCAACTTTTATTTATTTACTTATTGTAAACAGGGGGGTCTCACTAGGTTGATGAGAGGCTTACTACTTGCTGAGGCTGCCCTTGAACCTATGGTCCTCCTGTCTCAACCTCCTAAGTACTGGAATTACAAGCATGCACCACCACACTCAGCCTTTTTTTTTATATTAAATTGTACAAAAGCAGTTATCTGTAGTATGGACAACAAGAGCAGTAAGCCATCATATGCTGCTGTCCTAAGAAGCCAGTAAGCAAAGGTTATAGTCATTTCCTCAGAGGACTGCGTTTTCTTTGGCCATTTTCTTCAACTGACTTCTCTGAAGCGATTGGTGAGGAGCTTTGTCCTGAATCTCGGGAACAGTAGTTGGCAACAGAAAAGCGGTGTTCTAGGAATTGAAACACGCCACCTGCCATGTCAGTCATTCCAGATCCTCTGTTCTGTAGGTATTTCTGTGACTATAGCTTCGGCTGGGGCTAACAGAGGTCACCCCGGCAGCGGCCCATAAAAGCAAACCCAACTTTCGCAGAATTGAGGATTCCTTCTTCAACTGTGTTCACCAAATCACCAGCATAGTGTCATCTCCAACTTTTGAGAAACTCGGAACAATTTTCCACAACTGCCAAAGATCTTTTAATGCTTGCATTCTTAACAATGGCCCGTTGCAGAATCTTGAGTGTTCTTTTAGTAATTTCTGTACCAACTCTCTTTTATTTATTTATTTATTTATTTATTTATTTATTTATTTATTTATTATTTGTGCAGTGTAATCATACATCTTTGTTAGGTACAAGCTAGTAAAGGCATACATGCACACATCTCTCATTTAACCCTTCCCCAATTCCCGCCCCACTCCCTTGCCCTCCCTCCTTCTCAGGTTCAGTTTAGTGATTGACTTTGATGTTTGTGAAAGTACATCATGCATTAGGATGTTTCAACCAACTTCCTGATCTTCATTAGCTGGAGTTAATGAGCAGAAGGTGAAAACCCACTGAAGTAGACCTCAGCTCCCTCAGATGCACGCATGCCTTCTGAGAGGCCACTGCTGGGGTATCCGGGACACCTGTCACTCTGCCTTTGAGACCACTCCCTGTCACCATGCCAGCACTCCTCAGCACAGCTACTGTGCAAACGAAAGAGCTTCAGCCCTCTTGGGTGAAACATCTGTGGGCTAAGAAAGCCTGTTCCTGAGAACGAATGCAGATGTGGCACGCTGGGCTAGGAGCCTCAGGCAGAATGAGCGCAGGTGGGCTTTCGCACAGCCACCGCCTTGAGCCTGCTGGGAGTGTGACCAGTCTGATGCACACGCTGTGGCTCCAGCTAGAGTCACAAGGGTTTGTTTTCCAGGCTCACTGTGGTGTAAGCACACCTGCTTACATTGTGGTTTAAGCATACCGGCTATGCTCACTGGGCCCAGAAGGGAGAAGGAGGCATACTTCCTCTTCCCAGTCGTCCACTGTGGCTGTCGCTGTCCTGGCTGGTGTCTGGCTTTGCGCTGCTGCATTGGGCTGGGGGACACTGCCACGGAGGCACGGGGGCTGGTCGGGAGCAAGCAGTGCCTTCTCTCGCGTGGGGACACAGGATGGAATGGTAGTGGGTGACCCTCCTAATCAGAGTCTAGTAGAGAAGCGGTGGCCACAAGCCATTTTGACGAAGAGTGACTTCTGCTGTAACAAGCTAATTTCATTCTCTTTTTTTTTTTTTTTTTGCAGTACTGGGGATTGAACCCAGGGACATTCTACCTCCGAGCTATGCCCCCAGCCCTATTTTATTTTTTATTTTGAAATAGGGTCTAAGTTGCAGAGGGCCTCAGTAAGTAGTTGAGGCTGGTCACAAACCTGTAATCCTACTGTCTCAGCCTACCCAGTGCTGGGATTACAAGCGTGCACCACCACACTTGGCACAAGTTAATTTCATTTTTTAGAAAAAATGACTTAAAGTAAAATAATGCATGTGCATGTGTTGAAAAGTTTGATACTACTGACCAGTAAAACTGTAAGAGCCCTTCCTCTCTTTGTGCCTAGCCATTGTGCTCAGGTTCTCAGAGGGCAAGTATTTCCAGTTCTTTTTGTATGTGTGTGGTACTGGGGATTGAACTCTGGGGCATTCTACCTCCGAGCTATACTCTCAGCCCTGTTTTTTATTCTTTATTTTGAAACAGAGTCTCACTAAGTTCCGGAGTGCCTCACTAGGTAGCTGAGGCTGGCCTCGAACCCAGATCCTCTGGCCTCAGCCTCCCAAATGCTGGGATTAAAAGGGTGCACCACCACGCCTGGCTTATTTCCAGTTCTTTTAGCTAGTTCTTCTAATATTTGCCTCCAAATTTTAAAATAATACACATATACTTGTAGCTCTTGATTCAATAGCATTAGATATTATCTATTTAATCTCTCTTCCTCTATCAGTATATTTGGTTATATTAGAATATATACAATAAAACATGGCATTACATATAATATTATATGTATACATACACATTTATATACAGAGATATTTTGTTAAATCCATACCAGTATTCTCATCATTATGACTATAATAAATTTGGCTGTCCAGGTATGTAGAATACTAAAACTTCTTTTATTGCACAACCTTATTTCTCCTGAGTTCCAGTGGCCTCCTGTTTTTATTAGCTTGGTCTATTTCACATGTTTGGCTGAATTCCCACAGTCTGCAAGAAATGTCCCAAGCCCTTCAACCTCATTTTCCAGAGTTAAATGTCAGACTGTCTCTGCCAGTTCCATCCCCTGGCTGGAATCCCTCTTCCTCCACGCCTGGTTGGGAAAACCCACAGGGAACTTCCATCACAGTCCAGTGTGGCAGAGCTGTTCTCGCTTTCGTTCTGAGGGGCGCGGGTTGCACTGTTGTGACTGAAGGTGTTTGCCGTTTGCCTGGCCCAGCAGCCATGGTGTGGAGCAGAGCGTCGCCTCGTCCACCAGCCCCCCCTCCCCACCTCTACAGACAGCCCTGTGCACATGTTTATTCTTTCCAGTTTCAGCCTTTTCCTTTCCTTGTTTCCTGTTTGATCAGTGGTCACTTTAAAAACAAAACAAACAACAACAACAAAAAATGTGTTTTATAAATAGGCGCAAAAAGAACACACAGTGGGGTTTTCTTTGATTTTAAAACGGCTTCATTGAGATAGAAGTCACTTTTGAGTGTATTCACATGACCATGCAACCATCACTGCAACTTAATTTGTATTTACATCTTGTTTTGGTACTGGGCGTTGAGTTCAGGGACATTTTCATCTTTCAGTTGAAACAGGGTTTCACTAAGTAGGCTGAGGATCTCAGCTAAATTGCTGAGGCTAGCCTTGAACTTGCAATCCTCTTGTCTCAGCCTTTCCAAGTACTGAGATTACAGGTATGTGCTGCCACACCCCAGCCACAAATTTAATTTTAGAACATGTAGTTCTTTCTCAAGGAAACCTTAAGCCCACTACCATGCACTCCTTTGCCCGTTTTAATGGATTCTATTTTTATTTTTATTATTGAATGGTAAGACTTCTTTAAACAAGTCCCTTTTTAGCTGTGTGATTGGCAAATACTTTTTCCCATTCTGTAGACAGTCCTCTTAAATTTCTTTTTTCCTTCCCTTTCCTTTCTTTTTGTGGCTCAGCAGCGGCACTAGCACCGAGCTACCCCCCAGCCCACTTTTTATGTTTTGGTGTTGTCCAGTTTGGTTTTTCTTTTGTATTTGGTGTCATGTCTTTTTTCCTTGTATTTTTAGCTGGCATTTATATCTGTAAGCCTCCTCAGACTCTTGTTGAGTTAAAAACTGGCTATAAAAATGAAAGAGCCATATAGCAATGTCCTCACCTCTGTCCCAAGGCCATGGTGACGGTGAATTCAGCTGTCTACTCCCTATGCAGACACCCCAGTGCAGCGAGGACTGGACAGTGCTGCAGAGCAGCTCGCGGCCCAGTGCTCCCTGGTGTCCTGCACCAGTGGACAGCACTTGCGGTGTCTGCAGGGTTGGAGCTGGGCAGCAGGCAGGACCCGGAATAAAGTCAATCCTGAGGCCGAAGAAGGACGGACCAAAGCCACTTGGGCTGCATCAAGTCAACAGTTGACAGTTGACCAGGTGGCGTCCTGCAGGGCAGTGGTTGGGGGTATAAACAGACACAAGGTCTCAGCAGCACACAATTCTGGGCCAATCACAAGGCCAGGGTGAGAGTTATCTGTTTTATGAACTCCACAGAAATTTGTTGGATAACTAAAAACGTATACTACCATTTCTGTGAGAAAATGAGCACTAACTTCTAAATCATCAGTAAGTTGAGAAAGTGTTTGTGTTAATTCATAAGTGTTCTGTTCAGTAGCTGTTTCAGGAGGTGGGAGCCTTGTGCTTGGGTGTGTATGTGTGTTATGTGAATACATTACATATAACGTGTGGGTGTGTATGCAGAAGGTGCTCATCCCCTCACCTCAGTGTTGCCTGTATCCTTGGCTCAGCAGCCATGTGTCACCTGTGGCCACCTCAGTCTTGATCCTTGACTGGAGGACATGCTGCTCCAGGGCCTTCCTCCCTCTAGGGCACATACAAATTCTTTCCAAGTCCATCTGCTGGGGTGTGGCTCCCTCCCTCTGGCAAAGCTGATTATCCAGTTGTGAATTACTCAGGTCCTTTGTTTCTCCTGGGGCAGCCTCACATCTAGCCATTTCAGAGCCCAGGGGTTTTGTTTTAAGGACAAGGAAGCAAGGGGGGGGAGGGAGGAGAAGGAGGTGGGAGGGGAGAGAGAGTAAGAGAGGGAGATTGGGATCTGTTTGAATGTGGTGTGTGTGTGTGGGGGGGGGGGGTTACTGAGGATTGAGCCCAGGGGCATTCTACCTCTGAGCTACACCCCCTGCCCTATTTTATGTTTAGTTTGAAACAGGGTCTCACTAGGTTGGTGAGAGTCTCACTACTGGCTGAGGCTTAGACCTGTGGTCCTCCTGTCTCAACTTCTCAAGTACTGGGACTACAAACTTGTGCCACCACACCCAGCCCTGTTTGAATCTTTTTTTGTGAAGGAGTGACTATGGATTGCAATAGTCTTCTTAAGTCATCTGAGTGTTTCATCTACGTTGATCTCATTCCTTATTTTTGTAATGATTTGATTTTTTTAACAAAATAAATACATGTGCATGGTTTAAAAAAATGGATGAACAAAGTTCAGGGCTCCCACTCCTAACCCAAATGTGCCTGAGCCTAGACTCTGTCTGCAGAGCAGCTGCTATTAGGTTCCTTGGACAACTTCTGCACTTTTTATTTGTATACTCAAACATTTCATTAAAAGTGTACTTCAATCATTATACACAATGTTCTGGATCTCGTTTCTCTTTTTCTTGAGAGATGTTGCTTGAAGATATTTCCATGTCTCAGCACAAACCCACTACATTCCCCTTGGAGTTGTAAAGTGTTTTGTTCTTTTATATTGTAGGAACCCCAAAAGGGGACCCTAACGCTGTCAGCTGGATACCGGCGCTCACCCCAAACAATCTCGAGAGTCGTCACTTGATGCAAAACCGCAAGAGGCTTTATTGTAAGACTAACGCGCGTTAGGGCTCAACCTGCATCCCACGCAGGGGTAGGAGAGGAGAGCCCCGAAGGGGTTTGGAACAGGGTTTTTA